>PVJA010001233.1:0-17988 GCA_004027025.1 Myocastor coypus | reverse complement strand
GTGCTGTTGCTCTGCTGTCGTGTTTGGCTGGCTACCTCTGCCACCATTTTGTTGCTGTTCCGCCGCCATGAACTGGATGCTGTCTGCTCTGCTCCTCTCAGCCTTGGGCCAGCCGAACATGGACTGAAACCTCCAGTAACTGTGAGCTAAATAAACCTTTCCTTCCTTCATTTTGAGTGTCGGGTATTTGTCTCGGCAACGATTAAAAAGTAACTAATACAGATAATTTACTTTTTTAAAAATTTTTGACGAAGAGAGCCAAATCTCATCATGCTATTGTTTACATAAGACAAAGTCTGTGCTGATCTAGCTCTTGACCTTGGATGCATACTGTAGGGACTTGGTATCTAGGCCCTGCCCCAGAAATACAAGTACAAATGTCTCTTGACTTACAGAGTTGCATCCCAATCAGCCCTTCAAAAATTGAAAATACTGCAGGCCAGAAAGTATGTGTAGCATACCTAACCTACTGGACCCCTTAGTTTGCCAATACAGTGAGTGTACTGTGGGGGAGACACAGTCCTAGTCTAAGGAAAAACATAAAATTCAAAACTCGAAATACAGTCTCTGGTGAATACATAACTGCTTTTGCATTGTAGTAAATTCAAAAAACTTAGATGTAGTCATGCTAAGTCAGAATCTCTCTGTGATTGGTCAGGGTATGACTTGCATAGTAGAACTTTCAAAATCTCCATGGGTGATTCTACATATAGCCAAATATGAGAAATATTGTTCCTGTGAGCTCGCTGAGATGTTCATCTTTTTTCTATTACCACTAACTGATACAGAGTTGTGCTAATCCACTGTAAACGTTTGTTGAATAAATACAATTAAAACTACTTTTGTAGCATCGATCATTCTTTCTCTGTAGTACAGAAAATGATTAAAATAAAAACATGCTCAAATGTTTTAAAAATCTAATTCCTTTCTATATTACTTAAAGATCTCTAACATCCAGTGAGAAAAACTTCTTTTCTTCACTGCATTTTTTTTATCATGAACTTTAATATCAGTACCCTATCATACTGTCTTCAGTTCAGAAAGTCTGGGGCACCTGCCAGTGAAGAGATTTGCCATCGTCCACAAAATGCTAAGCAAAACTATATGATCTATTGCAGAACATAGGCAGAAATTGAATTATTGGTGATCAGAGGAGAGACAATATTATCCTAGGCAACGGAAACATAGGGAGTAGACCTTCCTGTGTCTGTGGGGGGCTTCCTCAATGAAAAGTCAAGCCATGGCTAAGGAGAATAAAAACTGGCCAAGAAAAAAGATGGAAGAGAAGCTCTGGGCAGAAGGAACAGTTTGTATGAGGGCACACTCGCCATGGCTTTGGTGACAAAGTAGAGTTGTTCAGTGGCATCAGAGCCTGTGCTACGTAGGTGTGTAATGGGGAGAAGTGGTCCCCTAGGCAATAGAATGGAAGATCAAGACCCAAGAAATAAACAAGGCCCAGGTAGATCATGCAAAAGCCCCAGATATTTTAACTTAAGCTCTTTTATCCCTGTAGCTAAAGAAAGACTTGTCATTCATTTTTATGTAGGAAAATATGATAATTGAATTTGAGTTCTTTTGAAGTTATTTTTAGATGTCTAGATCTGATAGGAGTTTTTTTTTTTTTTTTTTTTATGAATATCTCTGTACAGTTAAGAGCTTCAGGTGCAGATGAGAAAACTGTAGGTGGCCTTAGGGCTTCATGGCACTTAAGGGGAAAGTCTACAGTCTCAGGTACTCATTTAGGAGTCATCAGCCTGTGAGCAGCAATCGAAACTGTGGGCTAAAGATGCTTCATTCTGGACAGATGTGTGATTCAAGAGAGAAGAGAGACCATGGGGACACTAAGGCAGGAGCAATGGGTGCAGGGAAAAGCTAGGAAGGAAAAAGGAGAGGAGACAGAGAGACAGAAGAAAATTGGCACGGATGGAAGAGAATCAAGAAAGAAGCCTTTTAAGGAGAGCAAACCCCACCCTTATGAAAACAGAACCTGCCTCCAGTTCTGCCTGCATAGGTTTCATTCCTGGGTCCTTCTTGTTGCTCACCCAAAGCCTGGTAAGGAGTGTGGATGTGATAAATGTGCCTTCCATGCTACTTGTAGGTGGAATGGGACAAAGCTGGCATAGAAAGCCAAGTCTAGTGCTTACTCTACAAGGGAGTTTGGAAGAAGCAGAAGGAGAATGCATTGGACTGATATTTTACTAGTTGCTTCCTTCTTTTAAAAAGAAATAAATGAGCATTGGTTACTTAGCATGGTATATATATTGAACATAGAATGTATAAGATGTTTTCAGTACATGACCCAACTTTCAGCCTCGAAAGAATGCTGTTGGATGCAAATAGTTACTGGCCTTTGTATGATGGCTGCAGTACCTCAAACTCGTGGATGTTGAATAGATTGCTCCAAGTGACACAAATTGCAGATCTATCAGGCATTTGTTTCCTCCCCACCCCCATGCTCGTCGTACAGCTGCATACATTAGCATGCGCCCCTTCGCTCTGGGTCCTGGCCTGATTTTCTGTCTCTTCTCTTCACGTGTGTATTTCTCAAGGACCATTTTAGGGCCCCATTTGTACAGCACTGGGCTTTTTCCAGGGAGGAAGGAGGCTGACATATTTCACTAGATAAACACAAGTGGCAAGTGACAGCGATTTATGCCGGCCTTGCAAACTTCTGATTCCCAATCATCGCCTGCTATGTAAACAGGTGTAAACTGAGATTTCATCAGTTTACACAGGGAGACAAATAATTTAATCCCTCTTTAGCACGGTGTTTGCGAATGTAAATGTTTAAGCCAAAACTGTTGCTGACTTTGTGATGTAGGCCTCCGTTTCTCAGCCAGGAAAGCTAGGTCCACCTAAAGCACTCAAGTGCCCCTGCCTTGGAACAGAGTTACAAGACTGAGGCAGAAAGCTCAGAGTTCTGGAAGGAAACCTGTTTTTCCCACTCAGAAGATCAGCTGTAGGCCCAGAGAACTGGCAGGCAGCTTTCTGCCCTTAATTCTTTCATGTCCTGATATGTTTTGGTCTCCCTCAGTTACTCTTCACTTTTCAGCTAAGCAGATATCCAAAGTGGCTACTAGGGCAAGAGAAGGCAGGCCAGAAAAGATGGGGAAGATGCAGGAAACAGTAGCCCTCTGGGGAGCTACACAGCATCCTCACTGGGAGACTGCTGGGCGCTCACCACCTGGGGGTGTGCACCTGTGCCAGTGATCCCAGGATCCTGTGGAAATCGCATTCAGTGTGTCTTCCAGGGTCAAAAACTGACCGCTCACTGCACCTCATAGAACCCTCTGGAGGAAAGAGAGCCACCGCTGTGAATTTTCCATCGCTATCACTGATGCTGTCCTCTGTCTCTTCCTGCTGGCTGGGATGACAGCCACGTTTTGTTCCTCCCATGTTTGAGCCGGGGCTTTTTCCAGGGTGCAAAGGCCTTGGCCAGCCCAAGGCCCTATAATTGCCACATGTTTTTTTTTTTTTTTTTAAGGAAGGGTCTACAGGATGTTCAGGGTCTCACCACTAGATCAGACTCCTGGTGATCTGCCTGGGTACAGTCTCCTGAGAGCTGGGATTATAGGTGCGGCTCCACCAGCGCCAGTCTTGATGGCCATCTCAGCACACGCCAGGGGGCAGAGGCAGCACAGCAGGCCGGGGGATCGAACCCTTGGGCCCTGCACCTGCTTGCAGGTACTTTAATCGGCTGAACTATTCAACTGGCTCTTTATAATTTCCATGTTAATGGAGCTGGGATCGCCTACACTCTGGGTGGGTATGAGCCCAAAGATCAGATTCTTGACTTATTCCTGTGCTCATGGAAAAGTCTAGTGTACAAGCAAAGGTTCTATCTGTGGCAACATTTGTGATCCTGTGGCCTGGATTTTGCTAGCTAAAAATATCTTAAAACAGAAAACCAGCTGGGCGTGGTGGCTCACGCCTGTAATCCCAGCACTTGGGAGGCTGAGGCAGGAGGATCAGTGTGAGTTCGAGACCAGCCTGGGCTACAAAAGTGAGCCCAAGGCCAGCCTGAACTGCATAGCGAGACCCTGTCTCAAAAAGACAAAAAAAAAAAAAAAAAAAAACAGAAAACCTATGCTCAGGCTTTTAACGAATCCTAGTTAAGAAATGGATTTCATTTTCTCCTGTACCTATAGAGTTAGTTTGAAAAGAACACCTACTACTTACTAAATAAATATAGTTTCATTTTTTTTTTCTGACAAAATTGTTTGTTTGCTTGCTCATAAGATTTTCTTTTATTTCCTGACAGCGTGCACCACATTTTAGGCACAAGCCAGGCATTGCACCGGGAATCTGTTCTCTCATTCAGTCCTCAGCTCATTTCTCTGCTCAGTGGAGCGTTTGCCTTGATGTACAGTGGAGACCAACAGACGAAGCCTTCAGTCACTTGCTTGGGGTTAGTTAGTTAGTAAAGGAGGACCAGCATTTGGGTCCTAGGCAGACCCCCGCCCCCCGCCCAAGAGCCTGTTATTATAAATTACGCCACACTGTTTAAAGCATTTGCTTTTCTTATTCCTCACACCTTCAGAAGGAAGGCATCTTTGGCTATGACTCAGTGACTGCGCATCTGTCAATTCCAGGAGGAAAAGGCAGAGAGGTTATACGAGAAAATCAACATTGTGTTTTCTGGTTTTAAAATAAGCACACTGTTAATCCAATTGTTATCTACCTAGATCAGCCCTTAGGTAACTTAACAGATGAGAAAACGGAGAGAGAGAGAGAGAGAGAGAGAGAGAGAGAGAGAGAGATCCCCAGTGTCACCCATCTGTGTTAAGTGTTTGGACTGGGCACCGCGCCATGCAGTTTTTGCCCAAGCCACAACTCTAAGCTAACACATGAAGGTGTGGCAGCAGGGAGATGGAGTCCAGCGACATGCGTGGTGCTTGGCGGTTCCTGATAATTCATCACAAAGAAAACAACAATCAGGGCAGAAATTATTTCAAAAATCATATTGGTGAAATTGTGAGATCTCCTCCACCAAAGAATATCTTTACATTAAAAAAATAATGATAACAATAATTTTTTAAAAAAGTTACTTGCCTGTCGTGACTGGAGAATGTGTCTGTACCGGTGAAGAGAGATTAAAAACAAATACAAAGAGGAGTGGGTATCCCACTGCTTTGTGCTGTTTCCCAAGGAACCATCTGGGACTTGCCGTGAGGGAGGAGGAGCCAGGATGGAGGGCAGCGAGACAGAGGGGACCGAGCACCCTGCCACTTACTTCCGGACTTGTTCCCCTGTACGCTCCACTGCGTAGTAGCCTGGCCTGCATTCGTATTTGCAGGTGGTGCCAACATCATGGCTGCCCTGGACGCAGCGAGGCAGGAGCAACTCGGCATTGGCAACGAGGGGGGGCTCCTCACACTCCACCTTGCAGTACACCTCAGGAAGCGACCACATCCCGTCTTCAAGGCAGGTCAGCCCTGGGCTCAGTCCTGACTCCAAGAAAGAGAAGCATGGGGTGCTCAGAGGCCGAGCAGCAGAGAGAAGCAGGAAAATCTTTAAAAGCCACAATGCATTAAAATTCCCAAAAAGCCACAATGTCCTGGTGTGAGCAGTGTCTCTAAAAATCTCACTGATAAGGTCAGTGCCATAAGCACCTGCCCATCAAGTGCAAGGTCTTAGTTGTGATCCCCAGTACCAGAAAAAAAAAAAAAAAAAAAAGGTAAATGTTCATCCTTTATCTTATTACCCATAGAGCATCCATTGTGGTCTCAGGTAGGACAGAGGTCACATCAGTTGGCTTTAAAAGGAGAATTCGCTAAATCAATACCTTCCTTCCTACTCACAAGTGATAAAAATATAGCAGTAATAATAACACAGACAGCATTAAAATAATGATGTAGGACCTTTTTCATCATAGTTACTATGCACCAGGCACTGTCTGAAATAGTTTGTGCGTATTAACTTTTGTAAATTACAAATCACAGCCTTATGAAACAGATTCTCTGCTGGGCAGATGAAGAGATCAGGTTGTATGGCCGAGTATGGCAGTGCGTGCCTATAATTCCAGCCCTTGGGAGGCTGAGGCAGGAGGAATGCTGTGAGTTGGAGACCAGCTTGGGTTACAAAGTGAGCTCAGAGTTAGTCTGAACTGCATAGCAATGCCCTGTCTCAAAAAGACCAAAAAAAAAAAAAAAAAAAAAAAAATTGAGGTTTAGTAACTTACCTAAAAGAGCAGAATTTAGATCTGAACCCACACCATTCAGATTAAGAATTCTGCTAAAATACCACACCCCAGGTGGGTGTAATTCTTGGTTTCTCCAAGTACAGGCCATGATCCTACTCACAAAAGCATCACCAGTTCAGAGTAGACCTCGAAAACTAGAATTTCTCAGAGTAGGACTGAGAAGATTTACAGTGTGTATTACATACACCAAAGTCTGCGAAGCCTGGTGAGGAAAAGGCAAAGTATTGGAGTCCATTAGACCTGCTGGTCCTCTGTCTTCCTCTCTAACCTTACAGTGGAGGGCCACTGATAAACTCTGTTCTTCTCACCTATAGTATGGAATAAAGTATGACTAACACAGAGAACGCTGATAAAAACTGCATTTTAAATTGTATATAGCAGGGCGTGGTGGCGCATGCCTGTAATCCCAGCACTTGGGAGGCTGAGGCAGGAGGATTGGTGTGAGTTCAAGACCAGCCTGGGCTACAGAAGTGAGCCCGAGGCCAGTCTGAACTGCACAGCGAGACCCTGCTTCAAAAAGACAAAAAAAATTATATATATATATATATATATATATATATACATATATATATATATAACCTGTATATAATAAGGGCTGGTGAGATAGCTCCGCCAACTAAGCACCTGTCTGGGCAAGAGCAGGGAATGGGGTTCCATCTGCAGCACCACGTGCTGTGCTGGGCCTGCCTGCAGGCATGCTGAGCCTGTCATTGAGACTGGGCATGGTGGCACAGGCCTGTAATCCCAGTGCTGGAGAGGCTGAAAATAGGAGGCTCACTATGAGTCAAAGCTACATAGTGAATTCCTTTACCCAATACATAAAAAAATAAAATAAAATGTACATACTAAAGTATGCTTTGTTTATTCACATTAGCAAGACCACTGTGCTGATTGGTTTGTCTTGGAAGGGAGACTCAAACCCCATCATCACATAATCAAACTAAAACAAAGAAAAATCTAAGCTTCTTCCATGAATGAGGACCCTGAGCCAGGAACTCCTTCCAGGTAGTCAGGCCCAAAGAAGGGTGTCATCATTTGGGACTTTACCTGTGTATCTGCAGAAGGTGTCAAGCTGGAGCCATTGGGGAGGGTGTGGAGTAAAGAAAGGTGCACTAGAGTCCCTTAAGTAAGTGCCTGTTGGCTAGACAATACCTTGAAGCTTGGCTGGTGGCACACAAGAGATGGAGCAGCGTTTCAGAAAGCCGGTGCCATCTGAGCAGGAGAAGTTTGCGTAGCTCACCAAAGATGGGTCAGGGACACCGCAGTCAAGAGGCGTGCAGCTCACTTCCTGGTCCCAGAGCCCATCAGAGCACGTGAGCAGATGCTCCTGGAAATGCAGAATTTGCCACGGTCAATGTCATATGCATGGGTATTGAAAGAGTTTTTAGGCTTTGGAGGAGTCCTGGTAGGCTTTCCTCTAAACGTGCAAGTCAGGAAAACTACTGTGACTCTGTCTCTGGGGACACCTTCCTGTTCACATGTAGTCTCCTGACACCCAGCTATGACACTCTGTAAGAGCTTCTGGGTGAAGGAGAACCATCAGATGGCAGTGTCCTACCCTTGCTCGTCCACATCTTTTCTGGGCTCCTCTCTACCCTGTGCTGTGCCCAGGGGTCCCGATCACTCCACACTGGGCACAGCAGCAGGAGATTAGTTAGAGAGGAGGCAGATGAGGGCAGCCTGGGGACTTATTCTTTTCACATCTTCCACAGGGAGGTGCTGCAGCAGGGCAGTGCTACCCGCAGCCACCCTCCAAGCCACCCGCTCCTTGTGCCCCTTGGTTCTGCTGCTCTCTACAGTCAACGTTTCAGGCTGCAGTCAAGCCCCTTCACCCTGGGCTGCTGCACCACCTCCTGTGATTTCCCATACTTCCCCATGCCTTTCTAGGTTTTCGTGGATTGCCCTCTTGCGAGCGTGTCATCTGTTTCCCACTGGCACCCTTATTAAGTTGACCGGATAAAGCTACTGAAAATAATCAATTTCACTGAGAAAAGTGCACAGTGTCTAAGCACAAGTGAGAGTTAATGCCTGTACAGTGTCTTCTGCATCCTGTGGTTAACTGGGAGCTCTTTCTACCATCTCCGGGCTACGGGCAGTCCTCGAGCTGGACGCTACGCACTAAATGGAAAGATGCTTTGAGGTACCTAGAAGGGCCAGGTCCTCCATCAAACAAGACATCCTCCCTCTTGGAGCTGGATATCTACCAGAAGAGCACATCACACATTGAAACAGTTGCTTAGAAAATGTCTAAAAGAGGACAATGAAAAAAAGGAGAAAACGAAGGCAAAAAGGAAGCAAAGAAGGAGTCCATGTCAGATGTGGCAGTGCCCCTCTGTCACTGCAGCACTTGAGGGCTGACATGGGAGCACCGTGAGCTTGAGGCCAGCCTTGGCTGTTGAGCATCTTTCTCTCTCTCTCTTTCTCTCTCTCTCTCTCTCTCACTCTCTCTGAGAAAAGGACAAGTTAAGGCATATATTCTTGTATGTCTTGTTTAAAGCCTTCTTCCACCTTTTATAACTTTGGAATATAACATAAATATAATATAAAGTATGTAAAGAGTGTCAACAATAAAGTAGGTAATGTAAAATACCGGAATCTGGGAAGGAAAAATATAAATGCTTGAAGGTAAGCCTCATCACATGCTGCCGCCATGTGGATGGGCATCTCGGTGTGAGCTGGGGGAGGGGTTGCCTGCCCCAGGTAGGAAGGCAGAGCGCTTGGGAGGAGGGCAAAGGTAGGGGTTGACCTGCTAGAGGGTCTACACTTGGCAGCAGCTCAGGTGAGGTGGAAGAAGGCGTCCAGGCTGGGGATAAAATAAGAGCCAGGAACCCTGGAGCTCATGCCTTGTTTGGGGAAAGCACAGCAGTTACTGTGGTAGTGAGCTCAAGGTCAGAGGCAGGGAGGGTTATTTCAGAGACTGGAGTGGCACTACAGCCAAAGGTCAAGTGACTGCACCTGCCGTCCCTGCCACCAGCTCCTGGCTGCAGCCCTTCCCTGCTTCCCAGTGTTTCCCTGCTGCCTGCCAGAAGGAGCCGAGTCAAATCCAGACACATTTTTCTACTTAGCTTCAGTTCTGTGTCAACAACAAGCAACTATCCCCCACTGTCTCATGATCATGAGCTGGGCTTGTAAATTGTCCTCCACGGACCAACCTCAGGTGATAGGAGTGGGCAGTCAGCAGCAGAGCTCTGTGGTCAAAGCCACCATAGCATTGGCAGAGATCAAGCACACATGCCCCACCCCATTAAGCAAACAAGTGGCACCAAATTAGTTTTTAAAAAATCCAATCTTGCACATGGTTCATATCTGACCTACAGTCACACATCTATTCTTTTCTGATAATATATCTTCGTGGTTCTCTCCATGAACCCTATTATCTTTTGCCTAGTGCCTCTTTTAATCTCAAAATATGGCCATGCTTTCTAAATGTTGATTTCATGTTTTAATTCCTTTGTAGAATGTTGCAGTTTCACTAAAACAAAATTTGAAAACAAAGTTCATAGGAAAACATTATTATGTTGATAATAATGGCAGTTTATCAGAGTGTCATGTGCCTATCATTTTACAGGAGGTGTTTAAATTATTTCCAGCTGGTCATCTTAATAATGCAATGAAATGGGTACTTGAATTTCAATCATTTTACAAATGTGGAAGCAAGCTTGATGAGCTTCTTTTATTTGCTTTTTCCTAAAGTTATCTGCCTCATACATAGCAGAGTTGAAATTTCATTCAAATCTGTCTCTTGAAACATGATCTTAACAATATATTCTATTATCTTCAAATTATATTGAAGTCTTAGAAATGGTGGTATAGCAATTTAGAATGGGTCTCTTAGAATGCAGAAATATAGACAATTGAGCCAAAGCTAGCATCATGATAGAATCTCTGCCTCAGTAATAGATTTAATACTTTGGGGTGAAATTATTGCTGTATATCTGCAGTCTTCTTGGAAGAAATCACAGACACGTTGATTACAATGTATCTTGCCTACAAATTGTGAATGGCTATATATCTTTTCATTCTCATTTCACAGTTAAAAGTGGAGAATATCATTGCTGGCAAGAAAACAACCAAAAAAAAAGGAATAGAAAAAGCATTTGTGTCTACTGCCTGCCTAGAGAGCAAATTCACACCCTAATAAAGAGACTTGCAATCCTTTATATCCCTTGAGTTTTCATTAGGCCATGCTTCTTTTTGCATACTACAGCCTAATAGTTCCCTTTCTACTGCTCTTCCCCAGTGAAGCTGGAGGAAAAGGCATAAGTAACTTTGACGAGCATGGGCTTCCAACTCACCTGAATGGGACTGAGGTACTGCCCGCTGCTGGTCTGCAGGGCAAAGCCCTTGATACAGGTGATGGAGCACTTCATGTGACCTGGGCTCTCAGAAGTACAGTTCACCACATCCGTGTGGTCAAGCAGCAATGGAACACAGCTGGCTGGCTTCCCACAGGGCTGGTGGACACAGCTGGAGGTGACAGAAGCAGAAGCATTTGGTGGGGCTTACATCTAGGCGTCCCTCCCCAAAGTCTCCTGTGCTCAGAGGTGGGGCCTTAAGGAGGTGACTGGGTACTGGGCATGTGATGCTAGGTTAGACCGCTGATTGGTTTAACAAACTTGAGAGTGTAGATGACAGATTTATTGAAGAGGAAACGCCTATCCTGGACATAGGTAACAACAACTGATAACCTGGATAGAATAAAACGGGAGAGAAGAAGGCAATCTCCCTGCTTCCTGCATGACATGATGAACTGCTTCTCTCCCACGTCCTTTTGCCATGTGGCTCTGCCTAAAACCAGCCAGCTACGAGCTGACCTTCTACAAAATGTATGTTTGAAAAAAACCTTTCACACCATAGCAGCAGTGACTTCATGGCTTCCTTTAAGAAACACACTTAATTAGAGACAATAGGCTCTCTTGAACATTGACATTTACCTCAAATGCCTCCCCTGGTGTATTTCCTGGAACCATGGCATGTGATAAGCATAAACAATATCAGCTAGTGAGTAGCAGTTAACCAACTTGCATGACTCTTCAAGAGTGATAGGATAAAATGGAAAGCAGGTCCCAGAAGGAGTTCTCGATGATACTAGAAATGGACATATTTGGGATGATACTTGAAATATTGAACAGTCAGCACTGCTGGACCCCAGACAACCTGTACAGATCCAGAACAAATCTCAGGAGTGAATATTGGAGATCCCTGGTTCAAATCTCAGGAGTGAATATTGGAGATCCCTGGTTGTGTCAGGCACCAACCATTAGATATTCAATCACAGACAGGTCCTAGTGGGTACTGAAAAAAGATCCTGCCTATCTGAAACAATAGAAAACGTGACATCTCTTTACCAATGGATAAGGAAATGCTTTGCCTACTGGTATAGCTGAAGCAGTACATATCATTGGGTACCAGTAACACTAAGTATAAATTGGGTCCATCAGTGGAAGAAGAAATTCACACACACACTGAATCCCTATGAAATGCTTGATGTTACACAGACATCATCTCAGCAGAGCGCTGTTTTGGGGTCAGTAAGACCAACCAATCAGGAACAGGAGAGATGTGCAAACTCCCAGGATTCAAGAAGACACAGCCCACACCTATATAACAGCAAGGATGCAATGGAGCAAGAAGGATGTAGCCCTCCTGCCCTGGTAGACTCAAGATTAAAAATGAAAGTGTTAGCACCAGGCTGATGAGTTTGTATTCTGTGCATTGTACTGGCTGTCCACATGATATGGAGTGAATTAGTCATCTTTCCAGCATTTCAGTTCCTTCTCCTATAGGATGAGATCACGTCTTAGTCCCTTTCTTCATCACTTTGGACAAGAAACCTGATACCCACAACTCCAAGGATGAGAAGCTGGTTTGGGCTCCTGGTTTTCAGAGGAGCCGGCCAATAGTCAGCCAGTGCCAAATGGGAAGGTTCTAGCAGCACAAAGCTGCTCACGTCATAGCAGCTAGAAAGCAGACAATGAAGGGTGGAGTCGGGGAAAGAGTGGCATGCGCTTCCAGGTCATGCTCCCTGACCTCTTCTGATGCACCTCTTCTGACTAGCCCTTTTCCCATGGATTAATCAATCTACTGATGAGTACAGGGCCCTATGCTCCAGCACCTTCCGAAAGTCGAATCCCTGTACACTCAACCCTTTTGGGAGACAGTGTAGGTATCCTCATTGCACATATGTTGTGACTATTCCCAGGGTTATTTCCTCTGCTGCTCTGCTGCCAATGTGAGGCCCCGGCCCTCACATCAGTGACCTGTTTCCTGTTGATTGCCCTACTTTATCATTTTATTCTGCATCTTTACTTGATTGGTCGAGATTTCTAAAAAGATTTTCTCTTGCAAGAAGCCCTGGGGATATCTTCCTCCGTCAAGCCTCCCAGTGAAATTACAAAAATAACTGCCTTCTAACATTGTTTTAGTCTATCTTGTATACTACATATGTATTTTCCTGTTCTTATACTAATGCATAGTAACCTCTTTATCTAAATGCAATTAGTAATTCAGTACTAACTTGAGCTCATACTAAACTATTAACTTCTTGAAGAGAAACACCACCCCTCACCCATTTTTATAGTCCTCATACCCTTTGCTATAGCAGACATAAGAAAAACAGACTGAACTAAATTTCATATTACAGACAGAAAAGTAAGAAAATGGCCATTAAAATGAGAAACATGCTAAATTGTATGGTGACAGATAGGGATCTGAAATAAATAAATATCATCTAACAATGAGTCTAACATCTAGCCTCATTCATTCATGCATTCATTCATTCATAAGTAAACATTTACTAAGCACTCGTTCTTACAAGGCATTGTTCTGAGCACTGGTGTAACAAGGACCATTCCTTTAAGGCATAGAAAGAAGGGGAAGAAGGGAGGAAGACATCAGCATGTTATTTTTGAACAAGATGTTTCCTTGCTCTTGATGTTGTTGCCAGTGGTGCTAATTACTAGCTAAAGTGACTAGGGATTCTCATCAATACTGTCCTCTGTTTCCTCTTGAGTTGGCTGAAGTCAATGATTATATCGAAGAGTTGGACAAATATAAAAGGAAGTGAAAAATAAAATATCATTTAATGTCCATATATATAACTGAGTGTTGGTGAATAAAAAGCAGTAGCCCTAGACGACCTGATTGTATCTGACTGATAAGTTGCTGCCCCTAACCATACACTTATGGGATTGAAACCATGTCTTTTATTCATGCTTCCTAGGTATGTGATGGGGGAACAGGAGGTAAGTAATGTAAAATGAACCTTTTGCGCCTTTGTTTCCTGTGATGATTTGGTGCCCATCATGCGACCTGATGAGGGGACAAATAAATGAAATCAGTGGGAGGGAATTGCTCGTGGGAGCATGAACTCCCCAAATCCAATGCAGATTGTTGGATATGCAATATAAGAAATAGATCTTTATCTCTGAGTCTGTATTTAATATTTGGATAAGGGCACTAAAGCTTGGCCATCTTTTATGGAACGAGAACAGAATACCTCTCTAGTGATGCTAAAGAACTCCAAGCTCTATTAACACCTTGGGTCCAGTGAATTGGTTGCCAAGAGATGAATGTGAAAGGCTCCATGCTTTTGTCAGTGACTTCATCCAAGTAATTCATATTACTGAGGACAAACACACAGTGAGATAGGAAGAAAACAAATAATTAAATGAGCTTTCTCCCATCAAGATGGGGCGAACTGCAGAAAGTCCAGCCACTTGACTCCAGGGTGGGCAGCAGAGGAGCATAGGAGAAGGAGCAAGATGGGGAGACCAAGACCAGAGAAAAAGAAAAACAAAAAAGGACCAAACCCAGACCTGTTTATGAAGTGAGAAATGGTTTTAGGGCAGCTGCTGCAAATTCTTTCACTAGCTTATATTTCCATTTGCTTCCTTTTTATGGAATTTGTTTTATGAGGATGGTGTTTGTCAGGTCGTTAGCTTCTGGTGGCATCTGGTACCAATTGAGCACTTCTCTCTCTTGCACCCCAAACCTAAACCCCCTTTGGTATCTCTCTTCCACTATAAACATCGTCCCTCAGAGTGAAGATGCAGTGAAGGTGTTTCTAGCATCCCACCCTTCCCCAGGCTATGGAAGCCATGGTATCATAAAGACACGCTGAGAACAAAACTGAATCCTCTAAAACTATCTTTCTATGGTCCTTGTACCAGTTAATGAAAATGGCAGAAGGGATGCCCCACAGTGCCCCAGAGAGGTGGGAAAGGATATATTTATTTTGGTTTGACATACAAGGAAACTAAAGCTGTGTGGAGACTGGCTGGAGGCCACACAGTAAGCCAGAGGAAAATCTCCAGTTGCATCTCCAAGCCATGCCACTCGGGGCTTGCCTAGACCAGGAAGCCATTATGTCCATAGTGAGGTGACTTTTTCTGCTGCTTTTTCCCTCTTCAGGAACTAGCAGCTCAAGCAGGAATAAGCAAAGGAAATCCTCAGCAGGCAAGGCAAAGGAACAGGGTAGAATGTTTGTGCACTATGGTTCTGGTAGCTTTCCCTTAAACAATAGCAATGCAGCTGCCACCGGCCACAAGCACCCTGTATGTGGGAGTCCTACTTCGGCAACACCACTGCACACTTCTCCCTGCTTTTGCAAGATCTTGTGCACACTTCGCCACAGTGTGTTCTCAGGTGGAGCTATGAAGCTCCCCGTCAGATGAGATTCACAGACAATTCCATTTAAACAAGAAACAAAGTCTTTTCCAAAGTGTGGAATTTTTCATAATGGAATTTCAAGTATGGGCCCTAAGAAGTCACACTATGTAGATGGCCACCTATCCATAATTGTGGCTTTGATCTGTGTCTCTCTTCTCTTAGAAGCCTCTACTTTTTCTTCTAGTTTTTACTTCCTTAATTTAAAGGCTTAAAAAAAAAAAGGCTTTCCATTTGATATATCCCTGTTCAAAATATATTTTTCAATATCATGTTCTGAAGGCCTCCAGGGTCAATCCTAGCATTGGCCCGCTGTCATGATGCATATTTTCCCTTTGCTGATTGAGTATATAAATGATATCTAGAATTGAGAGACTTCTGTGGGCACAGCTCCTTATAAGGTAGGCACCTCATTCTGTGAGGCAGGGTTTCTCAACCAAAGCTGTGTGTTAGATTCACATAAGCAGCTTTTTTTAAAATGGAAGCTGCATGTGATGGTGCATGCATACAAGCCCAGAACTCTGGGAAGCTGAAGCAGGAGGATCACACATTTGAACCCAATGGACAACTTGGGTTAGACAACTTGGACTTAGTCAGATCCTGATTCAAACTGCAAAGTTCAAAAGGGCTGGCAGTGCAGATCATTATGAAGGTCCCAGATTCAACCTCCATATCCCTAGTACTGAAAAAAAGATAAAGTAAGATGGGCCAAGGCAACTGGTGGGAGGGAATGGCAAAAGCATACTACGTGCATGTTCAAATCTGCCAAAAGGAAATCCATTAATCTGTATAAACAATATGTACTAGTAAAACAGTGGGATAAAAAGTAGACATGCAGGCCTCTTCCCTGGGGATTTTGATTGATTAGGCCTGTGGTGAGATTTTAGTCTCTGTGATATTTTCAAGTTTCACAGATTTTGATGCTCAACAGGTGTGGAAATAATGACCCTGATGCCTAAAAGCTACGTGACTAAATTCCATAGGTCAAGACCTTGAAATGGCAAGCATGACTCCAGAAACAGGAATGGGTCCTATCATTATGCTTCATCATTATGGGTTTTTTTAAAAATGTGTTTAAGACAATTTGCCATAGAGAAGGCATAAAACATCTCTTCTGTTCTGAAGAAACTATAAAAATATTGCAAGACAGAAAACAATTAAATCACTTTACTGATTATAAACCTATGGATCCTCCAGAGAAAGTTTTACCTTTGCATTTGATTTGAGAATGAAAGAGACCTGGAAAGGCAAAAGAGATGTCCTGGGAAGTCATTTGTGAGGCTTTCTAGACAGAACACAGGGAAAAATAGTAATCTTAAGGTATGGATAAAAATATCATTTCCTCTATCACTCTGAAATTAATACAATTTGGTACGTGCGGATCTCTTAAATTCTAACAAACTCAGAGAATGCCACTTTAAGAAGAATCAACATCTACATCTGAAGTTCTAACTTAGAGGCAGGTACATAAAGTCTTCTCGTTTCCTTCAGTGGTTAAGGAGAAGCAGGGCAAGGCTGACAACAGGAAACAGCCATCGTTCTCTGTGTAGAAGTGTTGGACTCACTAAAAGATTTGTCAGCAGCTAGTTTTAGAGGACATCAAGCTCAGCGAACTAGAGTGTCTCCTGAGGCAGATGCAGGGCCTGGGTTCAATCCTGGGTGTGCTGTGCCAGCCCCGCCCCTGGGTGTGCTGAGATGGCAGATTGAGACTGGGTGTGGTGCTACATGTGCCTGTAAATCCAGCTCGTGGGAGGCTCAACATGGGCGGATCACTATGAGTCTGATCTGTGCAGTGAGACTCTGCAGACCCTGTATTAAATACAAAATAATACTAATACTAATACTGTTACTAATACTACTACTAATAATGTAAGTAAATAAATAAAAGACATCAAACAGCTCTCGTCAGTGTTCCAGTTCTTTAGGCCACTATGGTGATACAGGCATAGCATCCAACCTAGCTCTACATGTGGAAAGCAGGTCAGCTCTTAACAAAAGAAGAACATACTGTCTGTTTTGCTGATAGTCGCCAGCAGCCAGGACCAACATTCTGCTGTGGAGCTGGATCAGTAATGGCAAATCTTTCAGAGCTTTCATTGTTACAAACAGTCCACTACAGCACATGTGCTATATAGGTTTGTTATCACTGGCCCAGGCGATCTTGGGAGAACTTCAGAGGGCTCTGAATTACTCCAGAGTCAACTAGAATCAGTACTAAAACAGATTTCTTTTGTTTCTCCCTTGCAAGCATTGAAGAAAGTTTATGAACTAAACACCCCCCCCCCCCTGGGGATCACAATCTTAGAGAAATCAGACTTGGCTATAATTGAAATGGAACTTAGATACTTTAATCCAGTTCTTCATGTTAGAAATCAGAAAACTAAATCAAAAAGAAATTATGGACTATTCTATCACTTTCTAAAGCATTAGAATCATAATTCAGCAAGAAGGAACTATTTACTTAATCTTTGGCCCAATGTCAAAATCACAGTGACATCAACTTTTGAGTTTTTCTAAAGTCAACATTCCACCTTCACTGAAGCATCCAGAAAAATCTGACCACAACTTTTTTTTTTTTTTTCCTAGAATCTATTATTTTAGGAGAAATTGCCTGGCCTCTGTACCACACTTTTCAAGATACAGCTTGCTTTGATGGTATCAAGCAGTAGACCAAGGCCCCATGATGGGGTCTGGTCTTGGCTGGTCCCTGTTGACCTCTATAACCTTAGGCATGTCTCTTAACCATTCTGGCCCTCTGTCTGCAAATCTAGAAAATGACAGAGTTCAACCAGGTTCTATCAAGGGGCCCTTCCAGCTTTAACATGGTATTTAATTTCATAGATGAGGTGATGGTGGTATTGGGGTGGAAACACAGAAAACTTATGAACAGACAGGATGTGGTGGAGAACTCGAGAAAGAATTTCTCATATCCTTCTTTTCCCAGTCTAAATCTTTGACTTAATACACCAGTTTTTCAGTTGTGTAGTTAAACAAGATATTACAGTGCTTCTCTCCAAGAAGTACAACCATTGACTAAATAGTAATCCTAGTGAGTTTCTTTAGAACAGCTCCATTAAGGTTAAATAGTGAAAGAGGATCAGATTTCTCTCCATTCCTCT
>PVJA010001232.1:0-132872 GCA_004027025.1 Myocastor coypus | reverse complement strand
AGAAAGAACAGATATATCGGGACATGGACAGTTCTGAGCTGTTTCTCTGACATAATTTGATTTTCAGAGTCCAGTAGTTCATTTCATAGGCATAAATAATCCAAAACAGAACTCCCCAGGGACTTGTTTTGAAGGTGTATGCTGTTCCTTCTTTCTGATTGCCTTTTGAAAAAGTAATATCCAGCCCAGCCAATGTAATCAGGAGAACTTAAAAAACCATTGGAAGGTCCGACTAGCTCTGTTGGTACAAGCAGAACTGAACTGTGGATTAGTTGTTGGACAGAGTACAGATGTGTCTTGCTGTGAATCTATCTTTCCATGAGGACTAACTTCCCGTGGGATGCGGGTCAGAGTATTGTACTAGGAAGGAACCTCTTCCAAACCACCACTAGAAAATACTTCTGGAGCTACAACTGTGCGTGGCAAGAGTCTCCAGTGCCACTCAGCAGTGGCTAGCAGACCTGCTCATGTCCACGATGTCACCTGCCATGCACGCTTCTGTGAGTAGGTCGACAGACAAGCCTCCTGTTTCAGTACATCCTGGAACAAAAATACTACGGTGGCTTATTTTTGTTAGAATAATGTTCTTTTAGAGATAGCTGCATGTTAGGAAAGTCAGACAAATATCTCTGAAGTCCTTCTGGGTTATTTGTTACTGTGACGCCTAGCTGGCCAGCTGGTCAGGCTGGGACCAAGCAGCTAGCTCTTCTGAAAGTTGACATGATTCTAAGTAGGATTACCAGAAGATGGGGCCTTTGCCCAGATGGAAATGCAACCATGGCTTTACATGGTGTTGAGTGGGGATGGGTGGGAGGCTGGAGCAGGAAGACCCCTGGAAGTCTGGGACCAGCCTGTACTACATAGTTGAGATGCTGTCTCAGAAAAAGAAACTCCTAGATACTGATTGAGTATATGCACTGAGCCTACTTGCCAGTTTAGTGTTTAGTACAAAGATTAAGCTAGTTCATTTTATTACACATAAATACAATTTGTAACCTGAAATACATGAATGAATGCATCCAGCTGACCAGCGTTGGTCTAATGGTATATTAGAAATGCAAGAAAAAATGCTTTGTGTTATCTTTTAATTGGGAGCTGTGCGTGGAAACATGCTCAGAATTAAAATTAGAATCACCGAGGTCAAGCCATGCTTTTATACAATAGAGGCAGCTCAAATTCAACGGGCTCTCCAAAGACTGTGGTCATGGTGGTTTATTTATTTATTTATTTTAATATGTTTGATACAGGTCCTCACTATGCAGCCAGACTTGTAGCCACCCTCGTGCTTCCAGCCTCTCCGGCACTGGGGTTATGGGCATGTGCCACCATGCTCAGACTCGGCGGCTAGGTCATCGTGCCTGAGGGCGGAGCCAGCATGACTTGGCGGCTAGGTCAGCGTGCCTGAGGGCGGAGCCAGCATGGCATGTGATGCCAGGATCGAACCTTGTTCCTTGTGCTTGCCTAAGCAGGTGCCTAGGCCACTCAGCTTTCTCGATGGCCCTTTTTAGTCACCTTTTGATGTGTGCTGCATGTGCTAGTCATATGAAATGTTTAGGTGCTGAGTTAGTTGGCCCCGCAGGGCTGCTTCTGCGCCCATAAACTCAGTAGCAACTTGTTATACGCCAAGTAAAACAGCTGGGCATTTCTGGCTATTAAAACTGATAGAAGCCTTTTATCTCCTAATCTGGTCAGCTAATTTGAAGACAACAATATGCAATATAACAGTCCTAGCTGAATTCCTATCATTTTGTTCAGTGAAACTCTGTATCTTTTCCATTTTAAAAAATTATTTTTGTATTTTCTGTAAGGGTAAAAATGAAAAATAACCACAATGAAATGGATAGAAGTGAACTCTGGCATTTAGCCTCTCCCAGCTTCCCAGCAGCCTTTCAAGGAGCTGCCAAAGGAGGTTTTGTCAAATTATGCTACATAAATAGAACCTGAGGATGTCCGTCCCCGCCTCCTGGGCCGGGGAGCTGGTGAGGGCCTCTGAGGTGGAGCCACAGGGACTTGTTGCTACCTCGCCTCTCCCAGGTGAGGGACTTTGTGGATGTCCCCCTTCACTTGTTAAGCCTCTGAGTCCTGGATCTTTAAAGTAAGGCAAATAGCAGTACTTACTTCACTGTATAGTTCTAAAAATAAGATGGAAAAGAAACGAGTCCAGGTTAAATACTTACGGAAGCAATGGGCGCCTAATAAATATTCCACAGGGCTCCTTCACTGCCTTCCCAGGAGCTGAGGACCGACCCGAGTTCACACTGTGCACTCTGTCACATCGCCACTCAAGTCATTCTGTTTTATTAAAAATGGTATCACCAAATTTACTATTAGACATAATTTATACAGCCTTGATCTCCTGAACTGGTTTATAGTGGATAGTCAAAAGTAGGGCTGATAATAAGCCCAAATTCTTGGAGTCTCAGAACTTCACGTGTTCAGATCATTGTTGAAAAATGCCAGCGCTGAGCTCTGCCAGTGGCTTTTGTGCTTTCCTTGAAGGAGGACATGCAGGCTGGCACTGCGCGCAGCATCTGGCCCGTACCACTCAGGCCTGGGTGGTTCAGCTTCCTCCTACCTCGCTACCTCAGTTGGCTTGAGTTAGGGCATCTCGTTGTGTTTGGGGAGATTTGTTTGACGCGTTGCTTTGCAAGCGTTAGTCCTAGGTGCAGCTGATAGTCACTGCTGGATAATCACACCTTTATGAGAGGAGAAAGCGAATGGACCATGAGACAGAAACGCTCCGTGGGCAGAGCCAGGCGCCTGCAGGCGTCAGCAAGCGCACCAGTTCCCAGGCTGGGCTTTGTGCTGAAATCACCGAGAGTTTTCAAGCAAGGCTGAGGCCTGGATTCTCCTCCTGAGATGACGGTTTGCTTGGCGAATGGGCTACACGAGGACCCTGGAGTGTTTTAGACTCCCTGAGCTCCTCTCCCGTGAGAGGGGGGTGGAAGCACTGGCCAGGGAGCCTGCGCGTCACCTGGGCTTCTCAGTGGAGGGGTCGACGGATGCGAGGTGTAAGGGGCTTCGGCTGTCTGAGCTCCAAAACACCACGGGCCCTCCTGTGTTCCCTCAGTGTGGCTCCTTAGGAAATGCTCTGCTGCTCAATATTTGTACAGCAACATGAGGTTTTGGGTTTTAATGAAGCCACTTAGAAATCACATGCTAGTGTCTTGATAAATGACAAGGAGAATATTGCCTGAATCCTAGGTCTGAGTGTTCGGGGCGGATCAAGGAGGACAGGAGGCCACTCCCTGGAGAGAAGAGCGAGTTCTGCACGCGCCCACCTTGGGCTTCTGATACTGCGGGGAGGGCCCTGTCTGCTCGCCGCGAGCGCACTGCAGGCACACATCAGGCGCCCTCACCGCGGTTCGGCCTTCCACTGTTGCTAGGAGGTCACCGACACTCTTCCGCCCCACCTTTTTCTACGTATTTTCTCAGGTGGATCGATCCTATCACAGTGTCCCAACAGTTCCAACAGCATGAAGAAGGAAAAAATTTAAATGAGGGGATCTGCTTCAGCACTGCTTGAACGCTACGATTCGTTCAGAAGGCTGAAGTCCATTTTGCCATTTTTTAATGCATTGGATGGAAATTTGCTTGTGTGTCTCTGAAGATAAGGTGCAGAAGTTACTGTGCTTTAGCCCTTATCTCTGTGGTAGACTCTTCTCCCCAAACTGGACCAAATGGTTCTCTGAAGGTACTTCCATGGTATAAAAGTACCAACAGACAAAGACTTAAATTAAGTAGAAATTCTGGAAACTATTTCTATTAGTGTTTAAGGTAGAATATACAACAGGAGCACAATTATTAGTTTATCAGAATGTGGAGGGCAAAAGGAATAGTTATTGATAATGTCCTGGGTGATGCTATCTCATTCATTTCACTTTTTTTTTTTTTTTGTAAGGGGAGAGGGGTCTTTTTGAGACAGGGTCTCACTGTGCAGCTCAGACTGGCCTTGTGCTCACTTTGTAGCCCAGGCTGGTCTCGAACTTTCAGCAATCTTCCTGCCTCAGCCTCCTGAGTTCTGGGATTATAGGCACACACGGCCCTGGCCAGCCCAACTTCAGCCATTTTCTAAGATGTCCAATTTCAGTTGGTCTCTCAGACTACTCAGCCGGGGCATTTTTGAGAGAAAGCACTCCAGGGCTTCTAGAACGTGCAGTACTTTTAGGATGCCTGCTAGAGGAGGCTCAGCCCCCTGCCAGGTGTACTGATCCCGGAAGAGAAGACGCGCACTGAGAGAGTGAACGCGGTAGCCGTCCGGAAGCTGAGAATCCCGGAATGAGTTAGCATGCTTACACGCCGGCATTTCTTCCTATCTCCATTGAAAAGGGCACTATGTGTTTCCAATCCTTTCAGGTACCAGTGCCTAGACCAGCACTGGAAGTTTACAGACAGCCACAGGGGGGCGGGAGCCTTTCTAATTCCCACGAAAGAGCTATTTCATGCGTGGCTAAACACAGACTACAGCATGACAGCCATCAGCGTAGCAGCGTTAAGGTTCTCATAAGCATGTTTACTAAGGAATTCACTAGCTCGCTAGGATCAGGGGCATCCCTTCACTAAGCCTAGACGTACACGTGGCCAAGATTTACAACTGCCAGGCCCGTCAGGATGTCTGGAGCCGTTCGCAGCAGCAGCTGTGCAAATGGCTGAGGCTGCGGGCCTTTCTCAGACTCACACTTGGCTTGGCAGCTCCCGCGTGTGCACCGGCACTGGAAACGCACTCCCTTCCCATCTGTGGGAGAACCCAATTTGGGCTTTTCGTGCCAGCCCAGGCAGGATCGCCGTTCTCCTGCTTCCCACTCCGCATGCTTTCTCCTCAGCGCCTGCACGCCGCCGCCGCTTTCCCTCGAGAAGTTCCCAGAGCTTGCGCTTTTTGCTGTCATAAACATAAGGAGTGAAACACTGGCTGGAAATGTAAACTTGGGTCCAGCTTCCAAAACACAGCAGAACAACTGGTGGTCTTGTCAAGTCCTTTAATTGGAGAAAACTGTAGCCTTGGGGAGGCTGCACTGTTTACAAGGTTCATCTCCATATATAAACGTCTTTTAAAAATTATCAGAGACCCCCATTTAAAAGTGCAGTGTGTGCCTAGAAGACTGATTTCACTGCCCCTTGGACTGGTGAGCATTGGCTCCTCCTGCCCTCCAGGCGAAGCAACAGGAAGCGCTGTGCAGCCTTTTCACTCAGGTGAGCCATCAGGAATGCGTGCCATGTGACCCTCCGGGCTCTCCACATCCTGCTGGGGAGCATGGAGCTGTTAGATCAGCAGCACAGCACGGGGAGCCACCGCTCTCGGAAGCTACGCTCCGGAGGCTGAGCCGCACGTGTACACCCGGGGCAAACACGCGTGCAGCTTCCAAAGCTTCATTAGATTTTATTAGGAAAGGATTTTCTCCCTGGCTGTGTTGTACCCAGCTAATGAAGGAAACTGGAAGATCCTTGGTTTATAGGGTGAAAAGCCCCGCTGGCAGGACGACCAGCTATAAACCAGCATAATGAAGGGGCAAAGAAGGGATAATTGAAATTAGCCTGTAATTGAAGATAAAACGTAACTTTGTAGATGTACTGAGTAGCATACACTGTTGCTGTTTATAAAAAAGAAAATAACATACTTCTGAGAAAGGAAATGCCTTCTGGAGACAGGACTAATTTGGGCCTCTCCAACTCGAAAAGTCCCTCTGCCCAGCTTTATGGCCCCACAGTCAGAGGGAACCAAGGTAAATACACAGGCCACCCACTGGGACACAGATCCTCGGCGCTGTACATGATCTCACTGTGAAAACACACACGGCCACACACGCGCACATGCACATGTGCCTACCAGTCCACTTGTGTGCACGCACATGCATGCCCAGAGACACAGACACGCCACTCAAGAAGCTCTCTTGATGGTTCTCCAGCGGATCTGTGCCAAGTGAAGCCAGAGCGCATCTCCAGGCTGGGCTTGGTACGGAGTTCCCCAGCTTTATGTCTGGGTCTACTTCCTTTTCCATTCTCCTTGCATTCTTTTGTTTATTTATTCACACACATATTTAATAAGAAAATGACGTTTTAAAATGATTCTGGGCAGCGTATGCTGTTATATGTGACTTTATGCATGGCTGTAGAGATGGAGACAGGTTGGAAGGGAGACAGGGACTGGTGTATTCTCAGCATTTTAGAGGCAAATCACGTTGAGAGCCTCAACACTTCCCGGATCTCTTATTTGTCACAGTTACTATGGAGATGGAAATCAGTAGTCACTTGTCATAAGCACTCTATGCAGTGGTCCCAGTGATCTTACCCAGTGGCATCTACAGGATTCTGTAAGCATCCCCCTTTGAGTATGGACTACATCTAGTGATACGGATTTGAGACAAGTGGTTAAGAATTCCTTCCCAAGATTATTTTATAAAACAATGCGTCTTTTCTCTTGATTGTTTTGCCTTACCTTCTACTTGTTCTCACCCGTGAAGGAAGCTGCCACACAGGGAGGGGCTCCTCGAGATGCCCATGGGGCCCGAGCCTATGGAGACTGCTGGCCAGTAGCCTGCGAGGACCTAACGGCCTCAGAAAGCAACTGCATCCTGCAAACAGGTGACTGGAGCGGATCTTTTCTCCACGAGCCTAGCAGCAAACATAACCTTGCACAACACCTTGACTGCATCTGCAAATAGAGCTGGGACCCAAAGTGCTGCAGCCGAGCCAGGCCAACCCCTGGCTCTCAGGAACAGAGGTAATGAACGCTTGTGTCTGAAGCTGTCTGGTTGGCAGCCATTTCTTATGCCATCGTAAGTGTTATGTTGTTACACACATTCGTTAGCAGTAAGTAGCTGATACACCACATCTAGAAACCTCCTTTTTGTTGTTTCATTTCACTTTTATTGCTTAGAGACAGGATGTCTATGCAGTTTTAGGCTAGCTCTGAACTCACTGTACAGCCCAGACTGGCCAAAAATTTCCAGCAATCCAGCTATCTCAGCCTCCCAGGATTATAAGCATGTGCTACCATGCTTGGCTAATAGAAATATTATTTATCATGTATTGGAAGATTATGAGTTTAAAAAGCAGTAAACACATGTGCATGAAACTTTATTACAACTTGTTTTCACTGCTGGAAATGTTTAATTTTGGATCCCATCACTTCTCCTGTTCTTGAAACTCTGTTAGGACCACTGTAACCCAAGTGGTCAACATCTCACTAGTGAAATGAGACTTGCCATCGCCTCACTTTCTGACTCCCCAGGTAGTGTTTTCCCCACTATTATCTAGAATTGTATGCAGCATCCGGCAATCTACATGGAGCCCACTCACACACAGGATGCTTTTCCTCTGCTATGTACTGAATCTTTGTGTCTCCTTAAGTTTTATGCATTCAGGTACTAATTTCCAGTGCAGCTATATTTTGAGTTGAGGCCACTAAGGAAGTGTTTAGAGTTAAGGTTGGGTTATAAGATTGAATCCCATTAGGGTCCTTATAAGAAACCCTAGAAAATGCTGGTTGTTCTTGCCCTGCGGTTACACAGGAAAGAGTCCATGTGAGGGGACAGGAAGACGGTGGCAACCACGGCCAGGAGAAGGGGCTGCAGGATGGAAGCCAGCTCAGCTGCTCCTCAAGCTTGAGCTTCAGGTTTCAGGACCATGAAGAGTATGCTTCTTGGGTTAGGTCCCCAGAGAGCACGTTATCACGGCATAGTTAGTTGAACAAAAGATAACTGCTTTCATTATGCAAAATTAATTTCATAATCGTATACTAGAAACTGATCCATATTTGACCCACCTTAGATACTTCAGGTACACTTAAATATTTATGATCAAATCGTCTCCACTTGGAATAATCTCTTAATCAGTATGATTTTTAGAAATTAACTAAAATGGTCACAGTCATGTGTTCTGATCCTGTGGGATCCATTGAAAAATTGCCTGCAAAATAACCCCAAGAAGGGCAATGTGGCCAGCAGTGACCTCCGTCTGAATATATCCACAATAGCATCTCGGACTTGGCAAAACTTCCCCACCTGTGGAGAGGAGCGCATCCCACTTGGAGTCAGAAGACCAGTTTCTTATGGGATTCAGCAGTATTCTGCAGTCAAATGCTCTGCCAATGAGCTATACCCCCAGATTAAGCAATATTCTGAATAACGCTTATTGGGACTTAAAAAAGTAACGCGGAAAACACTTGGCTTAGTAAAAATAGCTTTTCTTCACCTAGGTCTAGAACCACTGCGTACGTCCTACTCTGTTGTCTACAATGTTGGCACCAATTAGTGACACTGCTTCTTTGGGGAAGGACCAAAAGCACAACACCCTTAGGAAGCAGGGCACATCTTCCTGGCTCTTGCATTATTACTGGGCTTTTAGCACTGACACCAAGACAACAGACATGCCAACGTTAAAGACAGAGGGCCAAAATAACCCTCCTGTTTCCTGTTGTTTTAGCTGAGATCTACAATGTCCCCCGAAGACTCGTGCATTGGAAAGTTGGTCTTCTGCACAGGACACCATCAGGAAGTAGTCGGAACTTTAGGCAGTGGCTGTGTTGCAGACGCAGGGCCCTGCGCTGGGTGCACCTCTAGAGGCACCGGCTCCTTAAGCTGCTGCTTTGCTTCCCAGTTGTTAGGAGATGACCACAGGCCTAGACGCAATGAAGCCAAGAGATCGTAGACCGAAACCTCTGGACTGCGGAGCCAACCTTGCCTTCACCACATTATTTTTCTCGGATGCTTTGTCATAGCAATGGAAAGCTAATGGATCTGCTTACCTTGAGGGCTTGAAGGGGGTGCCCTAGTATAGTAAGAAAAAATAGGGGGGCTTGAATTATGACGAACACTATTTTGAATATCGGGCCAACCGCCATTATGAAAAATGACATTTGTGATAACATGCCTGAAATTAAGAGAGAGCAGGCTAAGCCCTGTTTTATTGATTTTTCTAAGATAACTGAACCAATATATTAGAATTACGTACAACCTATAGGTGCCTCAAAATGCTTTATATCATGTTTCATGATGAAAATCTCTTGGCAGCTGAGCTGCACTAGGCCGTGGGCAAAACGTCTTGCATAGTAATCTCCCGTCCATGGGATACATTCTTCTGCAAATTCAATAGTTTGACCTCTGCTTAGCCTTTGGGGTTTGCTCAAGAGAAAGCGCGTGTTCTGTGGCCACACGCTGCAACTTCCTTCTAAGGAGAAAAAGAGACGGCGCCCAGTGCAGGAGAGGCCCGAGGGCACCGCAGCACTGGCTGCTGAGACTCCCCGTCTCCCAGCGCGGGTGTGTTTTTCTGTCTAGTGGCTTCTGCCAAGTCTGAACTATGATTTTTTATAGAAATTTCTACCGTTTGAGAAGAATGGGGGAGCTGGGCTGGTTCCCACTTATCGTGAACAGATATCTCCTGCCTCATGCAACCACGCCTCAGACAAGCAAGACACCCAGAAAAAGTACCTCGCTCTGAACACCAGTCGGGCCTCTGTGCAGGAGAGTGAGAGAACCAGAGCACCTGGCGGGCAGATATGCCTGCCCTCTCACGACAGCTGGGTGCTACCAGCTGAGTTACCTTCCAGCTGCCCCGGCACAGGTGGACGCCGTACAAAGCAGGGGCCATGTGGCTCAGTGGACAAGAGGAAAGTTTCTGGAGCTAGACCGTTTGGAAAGCGACTTAGCCTCCATACAGCATACTTTCCCATCTCCAACAGGGAAATAAAAGTTGTGTTAGTTTCACAGGTTTGTAGGGCCTTAATAAATATACTACAGGGTTAGACAAAAGCTTTTGATGTATTCAATATAATATGCTCAATGGATTCCTTTTATTATTAAATAAAAAATAAGATTTTCTTTGGCCTACGCAAGTCGAGTGTACCCTATGAAGCGCATGTTACCAGCCCACCTACTTGCGTAGTAGGAGCAGGGCACGACTCTCACTGTTAGAAGCTGTACTTCTAATCCATTGCACATGGATGTCATTGTTTGGGGGCTTGCAAGGGGAACAATACAATACAGGACGTATATTTGTAAGGTTATTTATAATATTCACCCAAAGAAGTACATAGAACAAGTGAGTGCAGGAATCTGTCCACATCCACACACAAAGACCAAAGAATCCAGCTCCCAAAGCAGCCTCCCAACACCTTCTGGAGTTGCCCTCTTACGCTGCCGGAAACAACCCTCTTGCCAGCCTTCCACACCCAGCACCTCGCTGGTGCAATTGAGCTGGGTGTAGCAAACTCACCACCAGTTGGCAACCCACCACAAACGCAGTGCACGTGAGTTGCTTCAAAATGAAGTAAAAGATCAAACCAACCCTCGAGTATGAAGCTGTAAAATGCGTCTAAACGTCATCTCCTCATTTCTGTACTTGGCTCTGCCTCTGGGAGGCGCAGGTTGCTGACAGGCCCTTGGCTGCAGCCCCCGCAGTGAAGCATCAGGGAAGGGAGGGCAGCTGAGGTCTGCGGTCCTGTCCCCGGACCTCTTCCGTGTGCAGAGCACACTCTTCCTGAAGCCACACTGCTCCAAGCACAGGCAGCAGGGCTGGACCAGGCATTTGAAGGCCACTGCGCAGACTAACAAGGGAAGCTGACCTCCACAGGAGACCTTGGGACCACAGAGTGACAAGTGGTGGCTGGTGAGGCTGCCTCTGGAGGCAGCAGGGACAGTGGCTTTAGGAGGCCCCTGGGAGGGGCTGGTTGTGGATAGGCCCTCTGGGAGGGGCTGGCCATGGATGGGCCCCCTGGGCTGGGCGTGAAAAGGCCCCCTGGGATGGGCCTCCTGGGAGGGGCTGGTTAATGGATGGGCCCTCTGGGAGGGTCTGGTTATGGATAGGCCCCCTGGGATGGGCCTCCTGGGCTGGGCATGGATAGGCCTCCTGGGATGGGCCCCCTAGGAGGGGCTGGGCGTGCACGGGCCTCCAATGCCCAGCTAAGACTGTGCTTGCTGCCCCTGAGGGGGAGCTCCCTGGCTCTCAGAGTCTCCTGGACAGGTGCTGACTGACTTAGCATCTTCAAAGTTGTTTCTGCTTAAATTACACAGCTGGAAGATTTGTAGGCCTTGAAACTAAGAGCCATGACGATTTATGTGGAATTCGAAAGGAAAATCAAAAGGACAAGTTACCCAGGCCTTCCTGTGAGCCTTCCTAGCCATCAGACAGACGCTGGTGATGCTCTGCCCCGGCCTCTGTATTATGATCTCTTTAGTAGCTCCGTGTCCGTGGACTTCCTCGTGACCATGACCTTTACAGTGTGCCCTAAGGACATGTTTCAGTTTAGCTCTGAAATCAACCTCCAAATCAATGGGCCTTTTCCATTAATTTTGGCAAGATTAGGGACATGGGCTGGTAGATACGACATTTGTCATAATTGTGAAGGCAATTGCTTGTCCCAGGTTGTCCTTCCTATACTGGGCACCGTTAGACTGGGAAGTCATTCTTTTGTGACAGCAAAGATTCCATCCCCAACGCCAATTACCCATGTAGGAGGCTGCCCAGGCGAAGAGTTTCCTGCTAATTCACGGATGATGGAGGTCACTTTTTCTCCTGGCTGAGAAAGGCCTCTTTGGCCTCTAGAGAGGGGCATGCAGGGGTTGTGCAGGCGCCATAGAGGGCTACCTGTGATGTAGCAAAACCATAAGTAATGACTTGGAAGGGAAAGACTTCCTTCCCAGGCCTCCTGTTCTATCCGCTAGCACATTTTGCATGATCCTTGCATAGAGGTAAACAGATTTAATAACAAATAAGCTACTAGAAATTATACTTACTGAGGTAGCTTTACTAGCTGTATAAATTTTACAATATAGAAGCAAATAGTAATTATTGGGAGACCAAATAGGTGCAATTGCAACCTCAAAAAATGCCCCTGGTCTCAGGAAGCAGAGATAATTTATCTTGGCCCAAAGACTGAGAATTTAGAAAGCATGCCAGGTGATTTGAAAGTGAGGCCAAGACTCAGATGGAATTCCCTCTGGTTCCTAGTGGGGTAGCGAGTTCCCGACCTTCGTGGGGCAGCTCACCTTCTGGAAACCATAATGTGAGGGCAGGAAAACTCAGCCCGCCTACTTTCCCAGTTTCTTTCTCCTTCAGCTGACTGTGTGGGTCATGCTGATGCAGGTGGAACACAGCGTGGTCCCAAGCAAAGGAAGGCCGGCAGGAAGAAGCCAGGGTTTTCTGGGTGAGCTAAGCAGGTCTAAGCCTCTGAGAATCTCCAAGCAACTGGAGGTAGAGAAACCACGTCCTGACCCGAGAATGGATTAAAAATAACTGGAAAAGTATTTATAGGTCTGTCTCCGGGGGTGTGCTTTCAGCAGCATTCACATCACTAAAATACCACATGTGACACCCCCAGCTGAAAGCAGGACAAGCTTAATTGGACTTAAGGTTTCTGGGGATTTGGTCCACGGGCAGTGGTTTCCAAGGAAGTGACATCATGGAAGAAAGGCATGAGGGAGTAAAGATGCTTAGCTCATGGTGCTGGGGAAGCAGAGCCAGGAAACAGCACTGAAAAGAGGAAGGGACCAGGGAACAGGCACGGGTCCCAAGGCCTCAGCTCCACAGCCTACCCAGGTACACCTAGATGTTGGTTCCACCAATCCCCTGGGCAGACCTCACAATCAACCAAGATGGAGCTCTGCCCTAACTCCTCTGCCCCAGTAGGAATTAAATTTGGAAGCCATGTCGCTGCTGAGTTTCCATCTATAGGTAAGATTTCAGGAGAATATGGAAAGAGATTGGGAAGAAGAGGGCTGAGAGCAGGCTCCAAGAAAAGTGCTCACACATATTATTAGTGCAAACTCCCAAGGAGCTTACTTTGGGTACAGAAGTGTACTTCTGTGTACAGGACATTTATGATCAGAAACAGTGGCACGTCCACAAGCAGCTCCCATGGTAACTATTGTGTGTGTGGCTCAGTCCCCCTTGTTCCCTAAGAAGGAAGACTCCCTGCCCTTCTGTGCTGCTTGTGATTCACAAAGATGCGACGGGCCCTGAGGACAGGGTGTCCCGTGAACTGTCTGCTGCAGAACTGAGAGTTTCCTCTCATGCCCATGTTGTGCTCAGGCTCTGTGGGAGTTCCTTAGCTGTGAGCAGGTCTGGAGCAGCCATGGTTTAGATATTTCCTAATGGTGTCCTCACAAAGGCTCAAGGAATTGTGGAAAGTGTTGGGAAGTGTTTCGGAGCCTTTGAAGAGATGAAGACGTGTGGGACTGATTGTAGGTATGTGGTCACCCACACATGACCCCTTGGTAGAGCTGCAGATGAGGTCGTCATAACAGCCTGAGCCTGGCCCCACCCAGTTTTCTCTACTTTCTGGGTTGAGATGTGACTCTGTCCCAACACGTGCCTCCGATGCTGTCGACTGTTGTGTACCACTGCTCCTCTGCCACCGAATCCTCCTTATAACTGGCTTGATGCAGGCAGCTTGAACCTCTGAAACAGTGGGCTCAACACTCTTTTTTTTTTTTTTTTTGACATAGCCAATGGAAGTATTTTGTTCTATTGAGGAATATCCCACCAATAACTGCACTGCAGCTGTGGAGACAAGTGTCTCACCCAAGAGCTGGAACCCCACACCCCTCTTTAGGAACATGCCTGAAAATCTACCAGGACCAGAAGGCCATCCAAGAATCTCTGTGAAGAGCAACCAAACCAACCTTAAAAGATGAACAGGCACAGTGTAGATGACCAAAAATCTTTCCCAGGGTAACCAACTATAAGCATCATGCTTCTCTTTTGCATAAATATTAAAAAGCAGTAATTTCTTCTGCAACTGAAAGATTAGAGCTCTGGGAATTTAGAAGCATTACCAATTATTACAAGGCAAGAAATCCCCACCAATGGGCTCAGCAGTGCAGAAATTAGACTCCAAATTAATGTTATTACTAATTTTCTCTGTTTGCCTTTTTCATTTCCTCTGCTAGAGGATCTGTCTTTTGCTACCTACTGAGAAATGGCCCCAAATACAGCTTGAATTATTCCATTATTCCATGTTATTTACCTTGTCAAGCACACAGCTCTAAACAGGAGGAGGGTGAGTGACAAAGATGGTATTTTCCTAATTGCATCTCTTTAAGCACTATAAAAGTGAAATATGATCAATGGAGCCCCCATGTACATATTAATAGGCAGTGTGAAGGAAATGAGTACTGCTGTTGCTATTTGTATTAGTCTAGATTTTATATAAATACTATATTAAAGTGTCAATAGGGATGACGCAAAGGCACTGAACAAATCTTCTTTAGCCGTCCAGGTCTTACTATCTTAGCACCAGCAGGATTCAATCTCCAACAAAGTAGGGAAGCTTTTGGATGCTTGGAACATGTCTCCATGTGGCTAAAAAGAAAATCATTGCAGACGTCAGTGGCCGTGGCTGTGCCATTAATGTGGTGACAGAATTCCAGGAGAAATAAAGCTGGGGACTTGGTTTGATTTTGGGACCATCTAGTCACATGGCTAGAGAAAAGGCAATGCATTTAAAAGCTGCAGTTATCTGACAAGTCCTCTTACTCTCTACAGAAGGAAACTCACCAATGTTAAACATTTTAAATCTCTGTCGATACACATAAACGTTCAGGAGAGTAGAGCTAGGCTTACCATAGGTTTCAGGCTTTCATGCATCAGTTTACATAATACTGTCAGCCCCAGTCTGAGCTCTGGGAGCTGCACTGAGAAACGCCTGTGCTCTGGCAGGCCACAGCCACCACATAACGAAAAGTATGTTCCAAGAAGCCTTGCCCGAGTTTAATTTTCTAATAATTTATTTGGAGGAAATTGAAATAGAAGCACCAATTTCTCAAAACTAATGGAGTGTACTTGCAAATATAGAAGAGAAGTACAGAAGAGAACAATTTGAATCTCACACAAGATAATGGTTTGTTGCTTTAAGAAGTAAAGTGAATTTCTTTGTGATCATGTACAGAAACTTTCCGGGGGTGGGTGTGAGATTAAGGCGTCACCTACTCATCAAGTAGCACCTATTGAGTACAAAATCAAGTGTTAGCTTACAAGTTAATCTACTAAATCTACTAAAATCATGGCACTTCCAGACTGTCTTCAATTGCAATATAGATTGCATTGCAATCTAGTGTAAGCGATCAGAAACATTTTAAATATGACCTCTTTCATTTTGTGGGTGATTTGAGTACATCACTAGCACAAAACAGAATAAAAAGTAATTTATAATCACTGGAGTTAGCAAAACTAATATGAAGGAAGTGTCACTGACAGTTACCACCAGGGCAACACGTGTCAACTGGGCCGTCCCAGGTCGCCTAGGAAACGTGATGTGAGAGGCATCTTCTGACACGGCCCACACGTGGCTGATTTCGGGGCTCACACCATCCTAGCGCCCACTTCCCCTTCCACGTAGGGCCTACCTAGTGCTTGCTTCTGACAAAGAGCGCATGGAGCGAGTCTGGCGGGCTGCCTCTGAGACAGCCAGAGGCTGTCCCCGCCGCATCGCTTCTAAGTGCGATGAGCAGCACCACGTGGCCTGGAGCTGAGCTGAGCCTGCAGCCAAGAGCCAGGGAGGAACTGCGACCCTGGTCCAGCGAACCACGGCGGATGGAATGAAGCCAGCAGCGACGCATGCAGCGGAGGACGTGGACACTTGCTCAGGTAAACTTAGGACAAGCCGGCCATGGAACCCTACCCGGCCCGCGCTTCAATTCTTAACTGCACGGACGGCACAGCAGAAGAGGCCCGTGCATTGCTTGAGATTACTCACTGTCATGGCTTTTGTCTACTTGACCTCCCCAAAGGCTCACGTGGTCAGGGGGCAGAGTCTGTGGTTAACTCATGACCCGCTGGGATTACGGGTGTGAGAGCGCTCCTCCCAGCCTGGGGCGAGCAGCCTGAATGCAGCCGGAGGGACACAGGCTCGCTGTCTGTTGCTATGGTTGTCGCTACTCCCCCTTGCTCTTGTTCTCCGCTCTTTGCCACTGCCATGAACTGCTGCCCTCTGCCACGTGCCATTCTGCCGGGGAGCCAGCTGAGTAGGGACTGAAGCCTCCACTGACTATGAGTTAAATAAACTTTTCCTTCCCTCATTTTGAGTGTTGGGTATTTGTCCCAGCAGCGAAGAGAGAAGAGTGATCGATTACTCCTCTTCTGGAGTAATTTGTCACACAGTAACAGAACAATGAGTCACTCTGATGATAGATGCTCAGGTGGACACTGAAACAAGGAAGAGAACCAGACAGTAGGGGGTGTTGGTAGAGTTAAAGTTATAGATCATGACTACAGAAGGCCTCACTGAGAAGTTTCCTGGAAATTCAGAGGAGGGAGGAGCTTGCGTCATGCAGACATTGTGAGATCCTCGGGACCAAGGTGCTGACCCTACAGTGGGGTAGAAGTAAAACTCGCATGCTGTCACCGTCCTCTGCATCCTTTTAGACTGTGGACACACAAGAGCCAGATACCGGATTCCACCCACTTCATGCAAAGTCACTAAGATGCAGCACCCAACACGCACTGCCATATCCCTGGGCCTGGGCACCAACACGGGAGTGCTGAGGGCAGGCCCACGTCTGACAGGATGTATTAGCTTCCAGCTGCTGCTTGGCAGGACACTGTGGGGCCGTTGGCTTACACGGGATCATACTTGCCCTGGGCATCTCTATGCTGAGTGCACACACACATCCCTCCACAGTATGGGCTTCCGCACCCACTGCCACACTCTTCAGGGGCTGGCTTAGCTAGGGAGAGGCAGCTCTGGCAGCTTCACTTTTCGGATATGACACTGAGGGGACGGCATGGGGCATAGAGCCTTCCTCCAGGTGGATTAAGGGGGTGGCTGTACCTGGGCTGGCTGGAATGGACTTGAGGTGCCTCCCTGATGTAGGACAGTGCTCCCCACATGGGCCCCAAGTCAGATTCTTCTTCTCCTTTTTAAAATTTTTTTATTTTTTGTGTTTTAGGGAAGGTTCTATAGGGTGTTCAGGGTCTCACTAGTAGATGGGCCTCATAGTAGTCCGCCTCTTTATAACCTCACAGGAGCTGGGATTCCAGGAGCATGCCACCACGCCCAGTCTCTATTGCCATCTCAGCACACCCTGGGGATGGGGCTGGCATGGCAGGTGTGAGGATCAAACCCTCAGCCCCTGTGCCTGCTTGCAGGTGATTTAATCTACTGAGCTAATTGGCTGGCCCTCCGAGTCAAATTCTTACCTTTTGCATTGCTAGATGACCTAGCTGGTTCAGGAACACTTTTGCTTACTGTTGTTGACTTTCTAGCCCTACTGGTATTCTCGTACTGTTCATTGTTTAAGGTCACTTGCCCCTGCAGTGACCACTGTCCTCATTGTTTGAGACTTGACTCATGATCCACTGAGATTATGCGTTTTAGTACTGATGGGATTATGGGTCTGAGTACTTCTGGGATTAGGGTACGGCCTAAGGAAAAAGTTAATAAATGATAAGCGTAAAAGTGTTTCACACCATATTGTATGGTAATACATTCTACTAATAAAATGAAACTCATTATATGACATTTTTTGTGGTCTATTATATACACTTATGTATAATAGGAAACATCTATGAAAAACTCTCTAGATAATTTAAAAGGGAAGAAAATAAAAAAATCTGCAAGGTGTCTTTATTTTGTCTTTAAAGAAGATAAATCAAGCTGAAGTGTCAAAATAATTTGGCTCTATCAAAAAGAAAACAGGAAAATGCAAAAAAAAAAAACAACAACAACAACAAAAAACAAAAACAAAAACAACCCATATATTTCAGATAGCTTTCTCCCCATGGACTCACAGTTAAAAGTTACTGAAGCTGTAGCAGCACACATTGGAGAGCTCTCACCAAAATGTCTTTCTGAAGAGGAAGTCTATGTGCACATAATGGTCTTTATACACACAGAACTGAATGGCCTCAAACAGTCCCATACGTTTCAGATACTTTTGGAGCCAATCACCAGAGATAGCCTTAAACTGTAAATCCTGGGGGTTGTTTTGTGGCCGGCTCACCCCACCCTGGGGTTGGGGCTGGCAAAGCATGTGCTGTTGGGGATTGAGCCATGGTCCCTGTGCTTGCCTAAGCAGTCGCTTTAGACCACTGAACTATCTTACTGGCCTTATATTGCAAAATCTGCAGCTTTCCTTTGAAAACCTCTCTTTGGTCCTAGGAATGCCAAAAGGAATCTCCTTCCAGAGTAAAAATATTGGCTGAGTGGTTTAGCACAAAATAATGCCTTTTAACTTAGCTACCAAGGACAATGTGTCACTTATGGTTTGTCATATGAATTGTCTGGATCTTTGACACATCTCAAATGCATTTTATATATGCATACATTATATATATGTAATTTCCTACATTTTTGTCTTATAACTAAGGACAGAATATTCTGTGCTTCTGCTGGAGTGTTTTAGTGTGCTAATGTGAAAAAAGAAATGAATTAGGACTAAAATAATACCAAGCTATGAGCTTGGAAAGAAGTCAAGTGCCACACTGGCGAATGCATTTTCTTTGGCTCCTGCCTCAGTTTAGAACAATGGTTAAACTTGTCCATTCCTATTTCCTCAATTTTTGTCCTTGAACCAGAGACATGAACACATATGCATCAAATACAGACATGCACCTACATTCATGCAGCTCAGAAACAGTAGGCTTTGCATAGAAAATATTCCTTGCAAGTCATCTTTGCATACATCTGATTGTGGTTATAAGACTCAGAATTTTAGAGGCGGAACCATCTATTTCTGCATAATTAAGCAGAAGTCAAGTATGTTTTCTGCTGCCAGTCTAACCACATTGGTTTTTCATTCTGCCTGAGACTACAAGAAAATATTTGCTATTTCTACCAACCCATTCTCTTCCTAATAACCTTCAGCAGTTGCTCACATCTGGAACAATATTTTCCAATTTGTCTTTTCTTTTCTTTTCTTTTCTCTTTTCTTTCTTTTTTCTTCTCCTTCTCCTTCTCCTTCTTCTTTTAAAAATGTGTTTTTAAAAGTGCTCAGGGCTGGCCAGATAGCTTAGCAGACTAAAGCACCTGCTTAGGCAGATGCAGGGACCGGGGTTTGATCCCTCTACTAAATACATAAGTGCTTGAATTCATAGACTTTTATTAGGAGTTGTTTGATAAACAGGGGTAACCCGCTGGAGGTGAATTCAGGGGCTCTTCTCTGCTCCCCTCTCCAGCAGCTTCAACTCAATCTAAGTAGCACTGGAACAGATCGGTCCTTTCAATTTTTAGTCTAGGGAAAGACCCAGCACTGGAATAAAAATTTATTGTAAGTTTCCAAAGCCTTGTAACATGACAGCTGAGAGAAAAGAAGACAAAGTCGTTTCACTGAGAAGCTCTTTGAGGCCTTACGGAGCCATTCTGAGAAGACGGCACAGGACAAGAACTTATGTCAGAGTCCTAAGTTTTATTGGGTGTTTGAAGCAGAGCAAATGGCTTTCGTTTTCATGAGGGTCAGTGGATATACAGGTGAGGGAAATTTGGTGGATCTCCCTGGGTGAGGTGCACAGAGAACCAGGACGCAGACATTCCAGGGTGTCGTGGGTATTAGAGAACATGGTCCCCATGGAGTGAAGCAGTGGAAATGACCGGGAATTTCCAAGGGATGCTTTTCTGGGAGAGGAAACGCATCTCGGAAGCGCTGTGGTCTTTCAGTGGAAATAAAGACTACAGAGATGCAAGGCTCAGAGGGAGATCTCTGCGCTGAACAGGAGGGTAGGCACGACATCTCCAGCAGACAGATCTGTCAAAATCCTCATGGGCCAAGAGATCCCACACACGCATGGGTTCCTCTACCCACCCCACCCTGAGCTGTGCGGCTGACTGGAGGGGGCCTCAGCCCCTGGAATTACAGACTTGCTAGTCTGCCCCAGGAAGTGCCATCAACTGTCTTCTTTTCACTGAATCATGACAAACACTGCAAACTCATTTTCATTTTTCAGTGGCTTTCAGTGAGATTTGTCCAGCTCTGTATCCTAGTGTTATATTCAATTCAGAGGTCTCCTTGCCTGCTTGGATGGATGGCACCGGCAGCTTACAGAGGGCAGCAGCGGGGGCTTGGCATGCAATCTCACTTCCCAGCGGATCCAGCTACGCTTCGCTGGGCAGACTGAGCCCACCTGCACAGGAAGCTGGCAACTGACTGCCTTGGGTACACGACCGGAACAAGTAAATGTCACGTGGTATAATGTCATGTGGGATAACGTCAGGAGACGAAGCCTCCTGTCAGGCAAAGCGCAGGCTGGTCGCAGTGTTCTCAGTGTGCTCCAAGAGTCACAGTCTCTGTCTCTGTCTCTGTTTGTCTCTCTCTCTCTCTCTCACACACACACACACACACACACACACACATGCACGCACGCACGCACGTGCACACGCCCCCCCCCCCAGAGTAACGGCTGTTTTGGGTTACCTTAACTGAAAATTCCTGATCTTTGCAGTAGATGAGGACAAAGTAGCAATGTAGCGTGCAGCTGAAGGGCACGGGCGTGGGGCCGCACTGCACATTTCTCAACATCACCAGTCTCTCGATGCGTTGATGGAATAAAGTCACTTGGCCTCTGTGTGCCTCAGTTTCTCTCTCTGCAAGCTAGACCAGCAATTGTACCTAAGTCACAGAGTTGTGAGGATTTTTTTCAAATGGTACACGGCACTGAAGTATAAGCGACCTATAATGATCACTGCCCATTCTTCACCTACTTACTACATATGTGAGCTAACAAACACTTAGGCTTAGCCCCAGCGTCCTAACAGGGAAAACCAGAGGGATGTACTGCAAATAACTATGCAGTGAACACATCTCTCGTACAATGCCACGGTAGTTGATGTTGGTAATGCATCTTGGAAGGCAGAGTCGCCAGACTTTCATGTGCTCCTACTTTTTTAGTCTCAAAAATATTTTATTTTGGTAATGTTTATACATGTGTGTAAACATATATAAATATACTAAAAATTATATTAAAATTGTTTATAATGACCCTGAATAAGCACTTCCCCAGGACTAGTTACCCGTGATGAACAATGCCACATTGGCTTATAGCTATTAGAAAGAAGCTTAATACTCATGGAAGTAAGCAACCAAGCAGACAAAAAAGCCTATATTGTAAGATTACAGATACCACGGCTCCACTAAAAACAGAAGAAAGAAATGGAGGAAAGTCGTAAGGAAAGAGGGAAGAGGAGGAGGAGAGGAGCTGGATGACAGCCATCAGATATGCAAGAGGGTCTGAGCGTGCTCGCTCCTGGTTCTAGTTTCCATCTGGAATGTCCCATGATTCCTCATGTTGAGAGGCGGGGCTCCTGGAAGGCGACGGGACGGGGGCACTGTGGCCCACCTGCTCTTAGAAGGCAGGTCTAGTTGACGTGCTCCCCAGGGTGTGGCCTGGGAGGGTGCGGCATCCCCTAGCTCTCAGCCCTCCGCTGCCTCCTGCGGCCACAGGTTGAGCGGCGCTCCTCCAGCCAGTGGCTCCCGCTTGGGATCTGCAGTGCATGGGCTGCGCTGGGAGCAGAAATAAGCTCACAGACACGGAGACATGACTCGTAGTGATCCTCCTGTTCTCAGCCTCCCAAGAGCTGGGATTACAGGCGCTCACCACCCACACGCAGTCTCAATGCTCAGTCTCAGCATGCTCTGGGGGTGGAGCCAGCACGGCACTGGGGGGGGGGTCAAACCCCACTGCTGAGCTCTGCCTAGGCAGACGCCTTCGTCCGCTGAGCTATCTGGCTAGCTCCTACTAAATTTTTTAAAAAATTTGAAAAGAAATGTTGTTCTATTTCCTAAGAAAACATGGCTAACACAAATAGCACTTGCATTTACAGAAAGCTCATGATACGCCACACTTTGTGACAATTTAAGTACGCTTTTCAAATGAACACATATATCACAGAGAATTTGGGGCTTCCATGCCACTGAGAAGTAAAGTTTTATTTCATTAGTTCCAGTTTCGGTGGCTGCCTGGTACTGGAGAGTGAACTTGGGCCCTTGTGCTTGCCAGATAGGCGCTTAGACTGCAGAGCTATCTCCCCAGCCCAGGAAATCATTCCTTGGAAAATTGTCATTTAGCTCTAGAAGTCACAGAAATTTTATTGATCAAACTTGCAGTAATGTTTTCCGTAACAATAACAATTTCCTTAGGATCATTATGGTTTTTAGATGAAATAAGAAAAATACAATGTAAAATGCTAAAGAAATGGGTAGAGTCCAGTAGCATTCTACCGAGGACAAACTAACTATACATATACAGCCTTTGTGGTCAACTCAGCTATATTCCGGCACAGCAGTGCAGACTGCAGACAGCTATTTCATTAGGAATACATTCATATGTAGAAAAACATCCAGGAGGGGAGCTCGTCCCTAGCACCATGTGTGGCAGGCAGTCTTTAAGGTGCAAACTTACATACCAGTTTATTTCAAAATGCTTTTGTATTGTATAGATTGTTGAAGAATTAAACTGTATTTATTTTGAATAAAATGTAGGATAAATGTTGTTCATTTTTATTGACCTACCTCTAAGATATGTAGACTTAGTGATGAAAAACAAACCAAAGTCTTTGAAAATCGTTCTGCTTTTCTTGTCTCTCAGGTTTACCAGGGACAGCTTTGTAGCTAAGGATGGTCCTTAACTTGGATGAGGTCCACTAAGCTGCACAGGAAGTGGTAACAGCAGTCGTGGACTTGTTCTGACGTAGGGAAACACGATGGCCTTATCATTACAGCAGCGGACTTGTAACCTTTTTTTCACTGCTAACAATTCAATAAAGCATCAGTCAAGAAGTTGATGGGAATAATTTCAGGAATGGTGTTTGATTTTTTGCAGTTGGTCTGGGTCAGCCATGACTGAGTGGCTTAACTAGCGGACTTGTGAAAAGGGAGAAACTATCGCAGTGCCTGTGATAGACTTGACCCCAAAATTTAAGAACTCAGGTAAATTTAGTGCCATAGGAAATTGTGGTGACAGTGGTTGGCATTGTTTGTTATGGATTTTAGTCAAAATCATCTGGCTCTGAGCTGAATGCACAGTCTGGTAGAGAGTAGAACAGGCAAGAAAATATGAAGTCATGTACTCCAAGACGTTCAAAGTAAAAAACAAGATTAAGAAGCCATCTGGTTTAGTGCCTTCTTTTACAGGAAAGTGTTGGATTTGAAGTTGGCCAGATCTAGGATCCAGACCTCCTGTATCAAACTTCTCCCCTCTTTCCTTTCCACTAAAGCACAAGGACATATTCACATTCGTATGTGTACCCAGGGCAGGCAGGCTAAAGATGACCTGGACAGATTCCAAACCCTATTGAAACCCAGAATCGTTAGCAGGCTGGTTAGCAGGATGCATCTCCAACAATTCTGGAACCTGACTGCTTTCACCTTCAGGCTGCCCTGCTAATGAGACACAACCATTATGCATACAACTTTAAGGTGGCAAAGTGTCTGTCCAGATGAACACGTCCCAGTGAGTAAAGGCCCACTGCGGATGTTTGTCGGGTAGGTTATTAATAGCTGGATTAATAGTTGGTGATCTATTATATGAATTTCACAACCCTTTTACCTCTTATTTTTGGTGCACATTTTCCTCTAGTGACAGAGATGAAATGAGAGTAAAGAAACCTCCACTTTATTCTGTTGGATGTTTTGATCTAATAGCTTGGCAAAGAAAACCTTCAGAAATGTTGATGGAAAAGTCTATTATGTCTCTGTCACTGTTCATTAAAAGACTTGTCAAGATCAACTATTTGTAGTTTATTCAAAAAGATGGCAAATGTTATCAAAGTGCTATTCACAGGTGTGCACTGAGCAGTGAAGCTCCAGAGAGCGGCGTCACCGGCCTTTCTAAAACTGTCGCTGTAAGAAAAGCTCACGGCACTGGTCGCAGAGACAAAGCTCCTTTCGTCTCCTCTGCCCACAGCTTGACTTCAAGCTCTCTTCCTTTCTGCCTGCATTTAATGATCAGCCCTCAGAATGGCCTTTCCTCCGAGTCAGAGCACGCAGCAGTAGAACTCTCCGGCAGGAAGGGCCCAAGCGAGGCTGTGGTGGGGCTCAGCTAGGGGCTCCTCGCTGCGGTCTCCTCTCAGTTACTGTGGAGGCCAATTCTGGAGCCATGACCACCGCCCAAGCTGATGTCCACTCCCAGGCATGTGGGGTGGCATCCTTTCCCCACCTCTTGCAATGCTTCCCATGTAAACACCATTTCTCAGTGCAAGGCCTTTGCTGTGAGGCACACTCTCATCACTAGGGTCCTCAACAACCGGCTACCTGTTCATCTATTACATGCCATTCACCGTGTCCCGTTCTTGGAAAGTCAGAACCTCACGGTCCTTATCTGGAGTCCTGCCTGCTCCTCAGACTGGCTGTGGCCAAGCAGGTCTCTGCATTGTTCCACACCCGCCAGGCTCCATGTCTGCACGCCCTCTTCCCTGTCTCCTGTGGTTTCAGGGTGGTTCTGACCACAGTGACGGGAGTCGTGTGCCTTGCCTGGGTATCCTCACTCGTATAGTGAGCACAGTGGTGGAGTCCGCTGCACAGAGAAGAGGACTGCGTGATCCTGCCTATCTCATCTCCACAGCAGGACATCCTCAGGAGAGTGTGCTATCAGCGTTTACCTGTATTTGTTCTTTATCTTTGCTATTTGGCTTTATTTTGCTCAGAAAAAGACCTCTTAGATATTTTTATATGCCTCACCTTTGTCTAGTATTTGGCATCTTGCAAACTCCACTTATATGGCCAAATTGAACTTGTAAAAACAAGAATAACTTTTAGGGCTGGGGAGATAGCTCAGTAGAATAAATGCTTCTTGCTCTCCCTGGCTGGCCAGGCAGCGAAGCTGACTAATCCTCCCTCTGGACCTCAGCATCCTGGGGACACTGAAAGTACTGTGCTCTTGGGAAGACTGAAAGAGCTAATTCCTGAAGAGCTCTGAGAGTGGTGATGCAGAGACAGAAATTTAACATAATTCACATTTTTTTTTTTTTTTTACCATGCAAACTGGATTCTATTAAACTGCTGTGGCAGTGTCTACTTTTATTTCACGAGATTAAAAACAAAGTGTTTCAAAAATTAACGTTGTTTGACTAGTAGAGATTTACTTTGAATTTGTTTGTTCCTCTGTTCTGGTCTTTCATTTACTGATGTTTATTATCCCCTACTGCAAGTTCCTTTCCAAAAAAAAATGAGAAGAATACCCGTCCCAGGTTCAGTCGGCTGCCCAGGAGAAGGACTTCACGCTGCGGTCACTGTACCTTGAGGTTTGGTCATCCCTTTGTTCGGAGCTTTCTCTCTGAAGCTTTCATTACCTGGAGGAAACTGCCGTCCACAAATTTCTGAAGGAAAATTCCATGAAGTCCACCCCATTCTGAGAAGTGGGATCGGAGCTCATGCTGTCCTGCCCCTCCCGGCCTGGGGGCGCAGCTTCCCTCTGCCCAGCTGAGCAGTGGTCTCGCTGGTCGGACTGAGCAGCAAGAAGACAGTGCTTATGCACAGGGTTCGGTGTCCCTGTGACCCAAGCATTCCCTGGGGTCTTAGGATGTGGCCCAGGTGGCTCAGGCGGGGCTATTCTGACTAAAATTTGGGTTTTAAATATGCAAATATTTAAGTCACAACCACACAGCGAGTTTCAGGAATGGGCCGAAGCGGTGAGGGGTTTCAGGGCACGAAAGCAATACCGGCGTGAACCACACACGAGTGGGGCTCGTTAAACCGCACATTACAAGAGCAGTGATTTATACACTCAGGCTTAAGAAACCCCAGAAGCATATTTAGTCTCAGCAGCTGCCATCTTGGATTTAGTTTTCCAGGGAAAGAAAATTTCAGCAACCACATTTGAAAGCATGAGACCCGGCTTTGTTACTTTTCAAACAGCCCAGAAGCTGGTGCTCCCGTGAACAACAGTTTGAAATAACAGCGAACCCCCCAGGGCTTCTGCAGAAAGAACAGGAACTCCTTCTTTCTAATAAAATAAATTTCATGTTCTCAGCCACAACACAGTACTGCATTTACATTCGTTGTTTAGACAGCTTTACTTCTGGGTCTCCTTACTTAAATAATCCCATTAAAATGCGAATGTGCACATAGACACACAAAGCCATTCCAATTTCAAGATGTCGTTTGCCATCTTGAGGTTCCTTCAAGAAGGAAAAAATTAAGCAAGCAGGGCAGTCTTGACAATTGAGAGCCCGAGATTCCTTCCAAGTTATGACTGACTGGAAGATCAGATTATTGTAAATTATTTTTAAAGACGCAATTGTACATGTGGTGCTCTAGTTGTCAGACTATTTTCGTGTCCTATTTGTAGAAGCTTGAGCCACTTATCACTCTATAACAAATGATCGTAGGCACGAGCCCCTAAGCAATGTCATCCATGACCTCAGTTCTGGTGAGGCAGGAATCTGCTTGGAGCTCTTGGCTTGGTCAAAGTACTGGGTGGGCTATTTTCCTTTCTACCTTAGTCATCTTCCAAATGTTGTTAGAAGAATTTAGTATGTTAGCAGTAGAACTGCTGTCCCTGCCTTCTTGGTGGCATCCAACGGTGACCACTCTCACCTCTTAGAATGACCCCTCTGTCCTCCTGCACACTTCCAGCATAGGTCCTTCCATAGCAGGGCAGCTCAAGGTCAGCAGGAGAGTCTCTCCCTTTAGAAAGCCCTGGTCTCTTTAACCTGATTAAAACAGGACCACCTAGAAACCACTCTGCGGATTAAATCGAAGTCAGCTGGCGTGAGGACCCCAGGACGCCTGCAAGACTGCTTCATCTTCTCTACGGGATGTAGCCTCGCCAAGAGCCTGCACCCCAGTACATGCAGAGAGGACTTAGCACACAGAGATAAAGAGTATTTACTTTAAAAAGCGCGCTTCAGTTACCCACATGGCTCTCCAGAGAGACGGGGATAAGAGCAAGTCCACCAAGAGTTACGAATGTGATACCTCCTCACATTTAATCAGTAGTCAAGGTTATCAGCCTTTTAATTTTTTCCTTTATCTGTTAGGAGTAACATTTTATTATGTTTTTAATTACTTTGCTGGCAGGAGAGTGAATACTGTCTCCTGGGTTTACACACCTTCTGCAAATTATCTTTCTGTACCTCTTTGTCTTCTCCTTTCAAAGCACAAGTTGTTTTTACTTTACTTACAAAAGTTATTTGTAGAGCGATAGGTCAAAATATTTTCTCTGCTCTGATGTGTGGTGACTGTTCTTTTCGCCATCATCTATTTATTTGATTGACTTTGAACTTTTGTAGTAAATTTAAATAGAGCCCTGCCCTGGAGGATCCTCCACCGATCAACAGCAGTTTGACCTCATAAGCGACCTTCACTTGCCGGGGTGAAAAACACGAACATCTCTCACTTCTTGTAAATGCCTAAAGAAAAGCTCAGCCAATCAGCAGCCAGCGGTCCTCAGCATTTCCCGGTGGGATGAACAGTCCTCTCTATCTCTACCAATCTCCTACCCTCCTGCTTCTTCTGGATCTGCCCTACCTCAGCTTTCCCAGTGAGTTTCCTGGGGGGGAGCCCCTGAGCTGCATCTTACTAGGAGCTACTTGATTCACCAATCACTTGCCATCTGTTGCAATGATTTTAAAACTTTATTGTGCCTCAGCTTTTCTTCCTAGATCTTGTTGAGTTACATTTCTTTCTTTTTGCGCCATAGGGCAATTTGGGGGACATTCATGTAGCCATGCGAGCTCCTGCCATTCTTTATAGTAGGTGGCTTAGTCTTATTTTTCCCAGCTTGCAGGAGGAGACGTGTGGGCCTCACTCAACCTACTTCCCTTGGAGACCTGAGGATGCTGAGTAGGAGGGGAAGCGTGCTACTGTAGGCTCCGTGCTCCAAGTCCTACCAGAGTATCTCTTCTGCACCCCCAGCTTCCTGTGCGCCCCGAGTTATACTGGGCCAGTGTGCAAGGGCTCATTAGAGATGCGCGCTCAACTCACCGCACCACAAGGGCACACAGAATGGTCTGCAAACTACAAATGGCCCACATGCATTTCCCCTCAGAAAATGTTCCCCTCAGATGCATACTTATCAGAAGGAGAACAACTTTTACACAGTGACTGCATGAGAAAAGTAGACAGCTGGACAGCACATTGTGTGAGGCAGAGGAGAAAGTGGAAGTGGCCGGGTCTGCGGTGGGGCTCAGTGTGAGGAACCCAGTGCAGAGGGTGACGGCGAAGCTGGGCTCAGGTGCCAGGTGGGCGAAGGGAGCATAGGCTCTGAGGCTGGCGCAGTTTAGGGAAAAGCCACTTCCTGCAGAGTCCTGGGCCATGTGGGCCTTCTCATGCTGAGGACCGAGCTATTTCTGCACTTCTTCTTTTTTTTTCTTGAAAGGGACTGTCTGCGAGTGACTGCGAGTGACTGAGGTCTACAGTTTTATAGCAATAATTGCCCCGGGGTCTGCTAAAGCACTGGGCGCTCTCCAGATTGCTTGCTTGATGTTTTTCCCTGAGGACTTCTCCACAGCTCCTGAGGTAGGCCCCCGTGCAGGGCTGGGTTGTGCCCTCCATAACCTGCACCCTTGGTTGGCCTCTGAGTGATGCTGTCGGTGGCCATGTTCCTGTTAAGCTCTTGGCACTTTGTCTCATCAGATCAACTGCAGCGCATACGGGGCTCCCAGCTCGCCCTGCAGAGCACTAGCCTCCTCTTCTCTCCATGCTCTACAGAGGACTGGGAAGAGGCCTGGAGCATGGCCACAGCAGTGCCAAGAGCTGGCTCCACGTGAGCCAGTGAGGAGCAGACGGCAGAAAGCCGTGGTTGGGATTTAGTGCTGCTTGCACCCGACTCTTCTCACTGGGGATCTGCAGGGGCGGCAGTTCTATAATGAAAGTGACTTCCTTGGCCAGCTAAGGGGAAGCAGCCTTCGAGTGGCAGCATGGGGCCATGCTTCCCCTTCCTGAGCACCTGAACAGAAAGGACTGAAGCAAAATAAAAAAGCAGTAGCTAATACCAATTCCAAGTTAAGTCTAAGATGCTTAATACTCAGACAGTGATGTTAAGCTCAAGTACCTGTTATAGAATAATAGTATCACTAAGCTTTTCTTCTGGAGGGTTAAGAATGTAAGTTTACAGACCAAAAATTAGAGAAAAAGAAGGGCTACAAGGACAGCCAATATTTTGGCCCTAGCCCTTCAAGGCCAGTGGGACCCAGGACATAAAAGAACCTGTGCTGTAACATCCTATAACTCGATGGTGTCCTACATTTTCTGTTCAAGGAGATTATTGGGCCACAGAGGAAAGGGATTGATGATGTATAGTGTGCCTAAGGAGAGTCACCTAGAGGAAAAACATTCTCTCAGGCTTTCACAGAGAGCAAACTGGTCAAGCAATGGCCATGACTCATCCAGATCGCTGACACTGACAACAGTTTCTATAAAGCGCTGTACATGGTTTCAAAGTAAACTCTGAAGGGACTTGACTGACCTTGAGAGATACAGAAGTTCCATGTTTTGCTATACAGGTCTTGCTTTAACTTGCCCTTAACCACCTAGCAGAAAAGTTTAACCATGAAGCATAAAACGTAAAACTAAATTAGTATGCTGAGCTGTAAAAGGCTTAAATCAACAGCTTCTGACGTTGCCAGTTCTGCCAATAACTCACTGCGATTATGGAATACTGCACTATGTGCACAACTAATTTCTCTTAGTTCAATGAAAAGAAAATTTTGTACCAACAATGATTAGAAATTTATTGTGTCTCCATCCTGTGCTCTGTATAACTACTAGGACAACAGTATGCACCGTATCAACTATTGGGAATGCACTACTAACGTGTTTTTGAAACTGTCACATGGTTATTTCTTATTAAAAGAAAAAAAGGAAAAAATATTGGGAAGAACAAATTAAATGATATATGTATGTATCTAGTTATGTTATTATATGTTCATAGTATATGTTATAAACAAAACATAGATTTGTAAATAATAATAATGATGATAAAAAAGTAAAGGCAGATTAGTATGCTGAGCTGTAAAGGGCTCAAGTCAACAGCTTCCGACAATGCCAGTTCTGCTGATAACCTCCTATTATGAAATATTGGACTGTGTATTTTCTCTTAGCTCAATGGGAAGAAATCTTTTTTCTTGTTTCAGAACTTTTATTTATTTATTTATTTTTATGGCTGGCTCAGCCTGCCCTGAGGGCAGGGCTGGCGCAGCATATGGTGCTGGGGATCGAGCCGCAGTCCCTGCAGCCACCTAAGCTTTCCTAAGCAGGCTCTTTAGACCACTGAGCCATCCTGCCGGGCCCCAGGAAGAAATTTTTTTGTACCAATAATGATTTGGAAAATTATCACATCTACACCTTGTGCTCTGTATAACTACTAGGAGGACAACAATATGCACTATAACAAATACTAGAAATGTACTGCTAACGTGTTTTGAAATTGTCACATTGTTATTTCTTATTAAATGCAATAAAAAACACCAAATTGCATGCAATGAAGGCTTCTACTAGCAATTACGTTTTCATCTCCTGTTAGGACAGCAGAGATCCGAAATTGTCACCTTAGCTTGTCCCCTTTTCAGGGCTACATTTCCCTGCAGAAAAGGGTCTGTAGCCTATTAGGAGCAAAAAGAGATTCTTCAAAGGACTGCACGTTCTGTTTGCTTTTCATACAAGTAGCGTTTCTCCAGAGTGGAGGATTCTAATCTTTGTCACTCAGAGTATAATTTCTTCATGGAAGATCGCTTATCCAACATCTTGGGATTTAAATTAACTTTAACATTTTAAAGCTTAGATTTAAAAGTGACACTGAAATCACACTGGTTATTCATAAAGTTTGTAATGATTCTGGACCACTTTCCAAATGCAGCAATTTTAGAGGAGCAATTTAAGGACATTTTTTTCTTTTAAATACTGTTGTTTGTATTCTTAAAATACACATTTTTGTGCATATTCTTAAATCAAGGGTCAATCAGCTGTAGATTCATGATTCATATTATTTTATTAATTCAAATACTTTTACTTTTTTTGTTTTTGTATTTTAGGGGAGGGTCTACAGGGTGTTCAGGGTCCCACTAGAAGATTGACTCTCAGTGATCTGCCTGTTTACAGCCTCCCAAGAGCTGGGATTACAGGTGTGTGCCACCATGCCCAGTCTCAATTGCCTATTTCAGCGTGTAGGCCTGGGGATCGAACTCCCATCCCCTGTGCCTGCTTACAAGCTCCTTAATCTGCTGAGCTATTTGCCTGGCCTTATTATTTTTTCTGTATGGCAAGGTACATCTAAAAATAAAAGAAACAAAGTCTCTGACCTTCAAAAGCTTTCCTTTGGTTAAGCAAAGACAGAAATGTATACAGAAAATAAGCCCCAAACGCAGTGCACATGTGCCGTCGTGAAACACATTGAGAAAAAGGACAATGAAGAAAGAGAAAAAATAAGGGACTTTTTATACTGTGTTTGTTAACAAAGTGAACATATTATAGCAAAAGCAAGTGCTTATATCACCATTTTAAATAATTTTATAACAGTATACACATAAGCAGGAAATTTGAAGAACTGGGTAATGGAGATGCTTCCTGAAAGTTACATACAAATCAGCTCCAAAGTAAAGCTTCCGCGAGGGTGCTCCAAACTCTAATCTTGTATTTGCATATATGTTCAGTATTTGCACATAGATTTCTGCTTTCATACTTGAATATATGAAATAGGATTGAAATCTGCGTGAATGTTTCAATCTCACACATGTATTTCAGTAAAGGACACTGCCGTGAGTCCCACTCCACTTGGCCTCCCCTCAGCTTTGAATGCACCCCTGCCGCCGCGGGGCTCAGTGGCACCTGAAAGTCCTGATTCTTGAGCATCTTGAGCTGCTCTGTCGTAGCGGACTCACAGTGCTGAAAGGACAGTCAACGTGCAATTGTCAAGGTCACTGTGACTTTGAGGAAGTCAGAAATCAATCACGTGGTGCCAGATGCAGTGAGCAGGGCGAATGAGGACATGCCGTAATGATTTCGCCAGCCCGCTGCTTGGTTAGGTGGCACGCAGAACCAGCCTCAACTAGGGTTTTGTGTTTTTCTTTTTTTTCTGAGCAGAACATATTTATTGAGGGAAAGAATGCTTCTGTCTGAGAGAGGGACAGGAGGCAGGTCCTAAGTGGGTGTCCCCCTTGACTAGTTTTGGTCACACTTCATAAGGACACAAGGAAGGATTTCCAGACTGTCAGAAAGTAGCATGAGTGATGGGGTATGCGTGCTGGAGTGAAGGGAGGACTCGGGGAGCTGAACGGCAAGGTGTCCCTTAGCGATACTACTTTTTAAATAGTATTTAACTGTTTAAATACTATACTATAATAGTATGCTATACTATAATAGTGTTTATGTCAATAAACACTCATGATCTCATGATGATAGCAAAGATATGTGTTTGCTAACAGCCAAAAGTAGTAAAATATGGTGTGGTTTAAGGAAGCTGATGTGTTTCCTGGCCTACTTCAGTGGAAAGTGTCCCTTCATAAAATAACATTTTTAAAGAAATTTTACTGAGATGATCTGTATTCCAAGAGTCTACACAACCCGGCTCCAACTCCTCACAGGTACCCGGTTTTCTCCCCGGCCTGGTGAAGCCACGCTGCCTGTGCACACTATAAGCAGGCTGCCGCATCTCCGCTTCACTTCTAAGTTCTGCTAGTGCAGCAGAGGTGCGTGGGAGGTTCCGGCCCCTTGAGATGGTGACAACAGTTAGTTCTGTATCACACAGAAGGTCTGCCCTATACAGGTTAAGCTTCAAGATGGCTTCCACCTCAACATCTCTCTGTTTTCAGGCCTTAATGTCATCATGACCGTGACATGTATCGATTTTCTCAAAATTACTTAGGTACGGAATCATTTATGATAGCATGTTTTAGAAGATAGCTATTTTAACAAACACATTTGAGAAAACATGGGTTAACATAAATCTCATGATTTTTTTTTGCATATACTTGATTGTTTTGAGTTTTATACTCTTCCCTGTCCCAAGTAAGACCTGCATTCCCAAGAAACTTTGACTAAGGAAGTTTACAAAAATTTCACTTTGACCAAGAAGACATTCAAATGCTCTGTACTTACTTTAAGGTGCTTTCTCAAGGTCTATCTATAAACTAACAAGGAGCCGAAAAACAAAGAATCATCTCTGATCCCTAAATATCTTTCACAGCTCTTCCTGTTTATAACTGCACACATATGCAAACACATGACAAGCATGCCAGCACATATATGCATGCGTACTCACGTGTGCACACACATCACACACTCTTGGTAAGCATCTCCGTACCCTCACAAGATTTGAATATCTACTTTGTTCGAAATATACCTTGCCATGTATATATACAGTGGGCTGTGTGAAATAGTAGTCTGTGACTTTGAGGAAATGTCAAGACTGCTTCTTTGGCAGGAAGGAGGTTGGTTTGCAAGCAGCCAATCCAAGAGTGCTATTCAGTACTCCTTGCTGCTGATTGGCTGTGGCCTGTTAACCCATCTAAAGCAGATGCACCTGAATGCCCGCCTCTCAACAGGCTACAGTACTACATGTAGTGGTCATGGTTGTGTTCGCCTTAAAGCCTTAACATCACTGAGATATCACCAAAATGCTCCGCATCGTCTAAAGCTTCCAGCAAGGAAACTAAAGCACCAGAAGCAGGGTAAGATATTCCAGGGGTAGGTCCAATTATAGGATTTGTTCCAGGAACTAAAAAGTTACGCTGCAAGTTATGCGGCGGTACCATAAGAGGCATTTGTAGGCATTTTTCTGCCTACATCTGAAATCGAAGTTTTTCCAAATTTACAGGTGCTCTATGAATGTGACCCCCGTGAATTGGTGGGGGCGTCCACTATAGTGTGTGTGTGTGTGTGTGTGTGTGTGTGTGTGTGTGTGTGTGACTAAAAGTAAAATAATGGAGGATACTTGGTTGCTCCAGGCAGGGACAGGGATGTTCTGGATATGATTTCTAAGTCAAACCACGAATAGTAAACAGGAGTCAACTGAGATAGAAGGACCAGGAGTCGCAAGAGGGAGACTACGATCCCAGATGGGGAAACTGGGAGAGTGGGTACATCAATGAAGTGTGATACAAAGTGGGTGCAAGCTGGGAGAGAACAGCCAATACTGGAGCGCTGGATTCACAGTTGCTTAAACAACAGGTAGGGGCCTGGCAGGATGGCTCAGTGGTCTAAAGTGCCTGCTTGGGAAAGCTTGGGCGGCTTCAGGGACCGCGGTTCGATCCCCAGCACCACATGCTGCGCCAGCCCCGCCCTCAGGGTGAGCTGAGCCGGCCATAAGAATGAGTGAATAAACAAATAAAGGTTCTGAAACAAGAAAAAAAATAATAAATAAAAAAAATAAACAACAGGTTGCACTTCAGTGTAGCGTGATGGTGGAAGCATCGACTCCAGAAATGCAAGGGTGGCTTAGCATCGGCTAACGTACCACTGTGAACCAGGCTCAAGGGGGAAAATAGGAGAGCGTAACTCTGGGTCCTGATGACAGACCCGGCAAGACTCAGCACTCATTTATTGGGGACACTTAGTAGATTTTAAATAGAAGAAAATATTCTAGCCACAGATGTATTCACAACTCTAGCAAAGTTAAGTTTAATGATAAAAATTATAATTTCTGCTAATCGTAAGAAAAAATTGTCACTGTCATTTCTACTATAAAACATTGTACTCAAAGTTCTAATTGATACAAAACCAATAAGCCAACCAGGAAAATGAACAATAACAGGAAGGAAGGACATTATTAGGAAGGACTTGAGAAAGAATGGTATTCTCCTTTAAAAATACTTTCAATAATTGGCACATCTCATTATTTTACATAAAAAAAACACTAGATGAGCATGGTTAAAAATACTAAGCAATAATTTTATTTTCTTCTTTTTTTGTATTACTGTACCTTTGTGATATGTAATGATTGCATTTGCCTTGGGGAATTGCAAATATAACTGTAATATGCACATTCCATCTTAATAATCTTTATTTCTTTTTTCTCTCCCCTTCCCAACTGCATAAGACAGGCTTTCGAAATTAAAGGGACTTCTACAATGCTGCCAGATTGGGGGGGGGGGCATGGCTATGTATCTTTTCTTATTAGAAAATATGGCTAAAATTACAAAATGTTACTGAAGAACATATTTTTAAACAGTAGTCTTCAATCATATTCATGGTTGGAAATATTCAATATTATATGATTGATCAGATTCAGAAATATTTGATAACTGATTCTGAAATGCATGCAACAGTGTTATGGTTTATGTCTGGTTGTCCCCCCAAAGCCTCATGAGTCAGGGGGCAGGCACTTGTAGAGTTTGAAACTTGATCCATGATCCCTGGGATTATGGGTTTTAGTACTGATGGGATTATGGGTCTCAGTACTTCTGGGATTATGGGTGTAGCCTAAGGTGGAGGCTGAGGCGGAAAGCCTGAATGTAATATAAAGAGAGACAGAGAGACAGACTCGAGCTGTTGCTGCTGCTCTGCTGCCCTGATTGATTGGCTGCCTCTGCCACCATTTTGCTGCTGTTCTGCCGCCATGAACTGGATGCTCTCCACCCTGCTCCACTCAGCCTTAGGCCAGCCGAATGTGGACTGAAACCTCTACGAACTGTGAGCTAAATAAACCTTTCCTTCCTTCATCTTGAGTGTCGGGTATTTGTCCCAGCAATGAGCAAAAAGTAACTAAGACAAACAGGTTGAAACCAAGGCGAACTTGGAAAATGATGAAGAGGAGGGTGACTTACAGACATTCACCACAACCCGCTACAGAATTTGAGTAATTAAACCCACAACATTGGTAGATCAGCAGAAAAAGCAGAACAAGAATACAGTGTAAAAACCACATAGGAGCAAGCAGGTGTGGCCTATTTTAATATTTCCCACAGCAGCCTGCTTCTTCTGGACATTGATACTGGGACTTTCCTCACACAGGCAGGGATGGGCTTGGGGAAATGCCAACATTGTACTCAGATGTTACTGTACCTCAGGACGTTGCCCACTTCAGTCTAAAATAATTTACAAAAACACAGCAAGGGAAGTTGGTGGAGACACAAGATAGCCTGCAAGGTTCTACCCTTCTCTCTGGAAAATGAGACATTTCTTTGTAGCCAAAACCACACAATGTAGTTTGAAATTAAATGACATCATTCACACTGCAGAAAATCAAGCAGATGACCTATTCTTTTGTCTAGCAGTCCCCCGGTTGGGGTTAAACACTTGGTACTGCCCCTTTTTGCCAGGGCAGAAGACTTGCAACTACATGGATGCTGGGATAAAAAGTGAAAGGGGTGGACAGGGGAGAGAAAAAAGGGTGGGGAGAAAGAGGAAGAACAAAATCTGACTGGGGAGACGACTGCATTCAGTGTGGCCCGAGTTAAATAGCTTGTGTTATATTGCTAGTAAATAGAAGGAAACCTACGTGAGTACCAAAGACCCTGCCGGCTGTCCTTTGGGCTCTCAACATTCATTGCATTTGCTCATTAAAGTGAACCAACCCATCAGTGAGGCACACACAAAGCTTACAATAAGCTCAGGAAAACATTAGAAACATGTATGCCTATGCCACCTCCATAAATTAAACACCAGATAGGTGAACAGGCTAGGTAAGAAGAGCAAAACTTCAGAGCTTTTGAACTAAATTCCTTCATGATGTCTTCTGCATATTTCGAGAGAAAATGCTTCTTAAGAGGAACACGAAAGGCAGAAGTCACAAAGCGGTGGGTACGTGTGAATGCGACAAATTTCGGTTCTCAGTATGATCAACTCCCTGTGAAGAAGAGATGGGCCATTCATACGTTGGAGGAGCCACCAAATCACACGTGCTTGAAGTGTGAGTCGTGGGCATACGTGTGCAATGCCTACAAATCAGTCCTGAAAAGACCGCTCAAAGCAAAGATGAGAGACATGCCCTCGGTGGCTGCTCCCTTGGGGACAGCTGCGAGGGAGCTGCAGTGGCTATAGAGTTTCTCAAATTCACATTAACATGGGAAATAATATTTATGAAAACTGAGAAAATAACAGTGAAGGAACAGCAAAAGAAAACAGAAGAAAATTAGGCAGCACGGACATGCTGGGAATAGAGTTGTATGGCTGCCAAGGAAAGAAAGTTTTACAAAGAAAGGATTTTACCTGTACTGTCCGGAACAGCCGTTTAAAGCATGTCACTGTGCTACAAACAGATACGGCCCCTGGGCGGGGCCAGTTACCACCCATAGCTAACAAATAAGTGGGGACCAGGAGAAGGACTTTCCAATAATCAGTTTTCAAGTAGGGAAGACTCACTGTGCCCTAGAACATGTGTTGTGAAAAGAGCCGGGGATCCATGAGCCCCTCTGGAGGAGGACAGCATTTCAAATGTCCACTTGTGAGACCGAGCACTCCCCGGGGCGGCTCACCAAAGTCCTGAGGGCAAAGAAGACCCCAGAGGGCCACGGAAGAAGAGGTGGGGTGGTCGTGCTGAGTGTCCCAGCATGCTTCAGATATGTGCAAATGTGTGGACATGGTTCCGCACAGGCTGGGCACTGCCTGGGGTGCGCCACCTGGTGCCCTGACGTCATACCACAGACTGAATGCCAAGGTCCCCCACATGTATGCAGTGAAGTCCTCGTTCTCCGATGATGGCATTAGGAGATCCGTCTGCGGAAGGTGCGTGGCCCTACAGGTGGAGTCCACACAGATGAAATCTGTGTTCCGATGAAGGAGGACGGAGCCAGCTTCCTCGCCCCTCCCCCAGGCTGAGGACCACAAGGAGGAGAGAAAGTGACCGGGTGGGAGCGGCAGGGCCTGGCCCTGAGAGCAGACCTGCCGGTGCTCTGATCCCAGACTCCAGCATCCGGACCTGTTAGGGAGCAGCTTCTGTGGTGTGCAAGTCTCCTGGTCGGCAGAAGTCAGCTGTACGAGTAAGAATGGAGTGAGACAGGGACTGACTGGTGCGTGTGGGGCCAGGCCCAGCCACGGCTCCCGCTCCGGCTGCGGTGGAGGGAAGGCAACATGGCTACCGTCCTACAGGCCTCGGAGCCACAGACGGCGCGGTGGGGCCCTCTCTACCCAAGGTCTGCCAACACTGGTCACAGGAGCAGCTTAGAAAAGACGAGAGCAGTGAGCCCATTCCGTCTGCTCCTAAACACAACTATATTATTTTAAATAAATAATATATTTATTTATTTTAAATAAAATGCAATTTTATTTTAAGGAGTAAAAACAAATAGTTGAAACAGACAGAAACAGGTAACAAGCAATAGTACAAACGGTACAGAATTCCAAAACAAGAGTAAAAATTGAACAATGGTTGTGGTATTACATATTTGCATCGTCAAATCTGTTTTTCAGGTTAACAGATATAGGTATACATAACCGGTCAAACAATTAAAGATTAATGTTTGTTTTCAAAAGCCTCCATTTTTTGTCCTTTTTAACTTTATTTTAAAAAATTATTTTATAGCATTTATTTTAAAGAGAGCATACTAACACTAGAAATGTACACATTTAGAAGAACAAGGTGAGAGGTGTCCAAGCATGGTCTTCGTATTGCGTTGTTGTGCTTTGCTGTCTCAGATGCAGTTGCTCAGACTTGAGCAAAACTGGAGCCATGCATTTCTATGCTCTTTTACCCTGAATGACTTTCAAAATTTTTTCCCAAGAAATGCTACTAGGCAGCTGCTGCTTTGGAAACACGAATGACTCCTGAGAACAGTCTACATTCACGAATCCGCATCTCTGTGGACTCAGTGTATGAGATACAGACGCTCCATTCTAATGTCGACCAAGTCAGCGTCCAAGATGTGTTCTGTTCTGGGTCTTTGACTATGCTGACTTCTCGCTCTTCTTGGCTCTTGAGATATCTTAACACTAGAGTAATATTCACCAAACAGGAAGCGATTAGATAGCAGATTGTCGACAGAGGGCAGTCTACAATGGCTGTGTTTTGCATGTGGCCCAGTTTCCTTTTTGCTGGATTTAATCTAAACACACTTGTCTCAGATATCAATTGTAACTAAACAGCAATGTCTTGTCCAAACAAGACATTATCATCACTGAACTTTACAGTAGCCTCTGATTAGCTCATTGGAATTTAAATGAAGTGTATTTATGGTTCAAGCGACTACCTAACTTCACGAGAGCTCCACTTACAGTGTTTCAATTTATGATGAACTTTTGTATTTTCACGGTATGATGGCTTCAGCCCAAATAGACTTGTCACTAAAACACAGAACCTGCCATCGTAGATTGGTGAGTGATAGACTGTGTCAGCGGCAGTCTACATAATTCTGTGTAGCTCTGAGTACGTGTCCCCCGGCACAAGGCTGAGGGGCCAGAGTCTGGATGTCCTAGAGTTTCCTTGAGTGCTCAGCAGCAGAAGCTGCCAGCAGCCAGCAAGAAGGTCACGGCTGGACAAAGGCAAACATGCAGCTCATTCACCGCCTGCTAAGTTGTGCTTTAAGGGTCCACGCAATGCAAGCCAGGGATGCCCCGTCCTCCAGGGAGCAGGTCAGTGGAAGCTGGTTCCTGCTTCCCTCTGCTCCTGGTCCTCAGAGTTCTCCGGATTACATCCGCCCCATGTGACCTGGCTTATCATGACCTTCTGGACTCAGATCTTACTGCTGTGTCCCAACAGACCTGGGCCAGTTCTTACCCAGAAGCCAGGCCCCCCGGCCCCTTTGTCAGGGGCATGCCATCATCACTACAGTCTGCGAGACTAAGGGCCTGGGGGAACTCAGTGGTAGGCCACTTGCCTGTCACATAGGAGGCCTTGAGTTAGATTTCTATCATTGCAAAACCAAGCGAACAACAGGACCAGTGGCTCATCCCTTGGCTGTCTTGCACTGCCGCCTCCGGCATCTTATTTCAAATTTCAGTCCCTGTCCCCACCACCTCGACCTTCCAAGTCTCTCTCTTTAAAATTTTATTTTAAAGAGAAAAAAATACATAAATGAAACAATGAAAACAATACAGAGTATCAGAATAAGATAATAGGCAATTAACAATGGTTGTGATAGTACCTATTATTATACTCAGAGTAGTTGCTTAGATGATTATATATAGACATGCAAAGTTGATCAGTTTTAAACATTAATCAATCCTTACAACAAACCAATGGAAATTAATAGTCGCTTATCTTAGTTATCTTGTGCGTGTATGTCTATGTTTCACTTCCTCCTTTTTTTCCTTTCCCCATCTCACTTGTTCTTTTCATCTCTCTCTTTTTTAATGTATTTTAGCACAGGGACTACAGTCTCACTACACAGATCAGACTCGGAGTGATCCTCCTGTTTTCAGCCTTCCAAGCGCTGGGATTACAGGCACGCACCATCATATCCAGTTCTTAGCACACCCCGAGGCAGGGCCAGCACGCCTCCCTGTGAATCAAATCCAGAACCCTGCACCTGTCTAAGCAGGTACTTGAATCCGCTCAGCTATTTGGCTAGGCCTGACCTTTCTTAACATAAAGTTTTTCATTTTCTTTTGATCACAATAGTGCTTGTCACTTTTGGGTGTGGTGACACATACCTCTAATCCCAGCATGAGAGGGGCTTAGGTAGGAGGATTGCTGTGAGCTCAAGGCAGTTTGAACTACACAGTGAAACCCTGTCAAAAAAAAAAAAAAAAAGTATAGAGCCGGCAAGATGGCTCAGCGGTCTAAAGCGCCTGCTTAGGAAAGCTTAGGCAACCACAGGGACCACGGTTCAATCCCTGACACCATATGCTGTTCCAGCCCTACCCCTAGGACAGGCTGAGTCAACCATAATATAATAACCTAGTATAGTATAGTATAATTTTCATGTTTATTTCTTAATCCTCCACTGCTTAGATATATTTCTCATAGAATTGTGTTGCAATGCATGAATTCAAAGGAGGCAGAACTTCTGTGCCCTGATATAGCTCAAAGTCCTGGGAACACCAGACGGATGAATGAAGAGCCACAGGAAATTGGTCGGCTGTGTACACCAATGAGATGGACCACCAAGGGCAGAGACCACCTGGGCGGTGCCTGCCACGGGATCCTGAGCACCCGGACCGTGGCCAGAGCGAGTGAGCGATACAGACCTGCTGTGGGAGGAGGCAGGCCCTGAGGCCTCCACAGAAATAGTGCTCTCTCCCTGCTCTGTAGCTTCATTTTCTCAAGTTTCTCAGCCTCAAGGTTGGCTAAAACCTAAAAATGTTAAATGGAGAAATATCTAGAAATAAACAACTTTTATTACAATGTAATTATTTTAACTGTCCTGTTCAGTATTATTTGTTTTCATCTGTGGATAATACGAAAACAAATATTATATCTGTCTATCCATAGACTTAATAAAACCCTAGGCATACTCTACACTGTAGTTTCTAAAACAGTTACATAGGACTTGATTAAATCTGTGGTCTCAGACACTACTGTGGGTATAGGAACATACTCTCTCCATGGAAAAGGGAGGACTATTTTGTCAGTGAAAAGTGATTTATTTTGACCAGACTTGGGGAGAGTCCACGTCCAAAATGTTTCTCAGCATCATTTTTTTTTTTTATAAGATTCTTTTTTTTTTCTTTTATTTAATTTTATTTATTTATTTTTTTCTTGTTTCAGAACCTTTGTTTGTTTATTCACTCATTTTTATGGCCGCTCAGCCCACCCCAAGGGCAGGGCTGGAGTAGCATGTGGTGCCGGGGATCGAACCGCGGTCCCTGAAGCCGCCCAAGCTTTCCCAAGCAGGCGCTTTAGACCACTGAGCCATCCCGCGGGCCCTCAGCATCATTTAGCTGTATGCAACATATAAAGTTACCCGTGATGGCAAAGAAAGTGTATTTTCTTACTTGAGACTTCCAAAGGGCTGCAATTTAAAAAACCATTCTCTCAAAGGAGATAGAGGCTTCTAGTCCAAGTAGAAGTATGCGGAAGCCTTTGGCCCTGTGACAGAAGTGCAGAGGATTCCCTTACATCAGGAACCTTCTGGTGCGCACTCCTTTCTCATGTTGTCATGGAGAGCAGACCGCCCCAGGTGTGCCCCACACCACCCCGAGGCTGCGCAATGCAGGCAGCGCTTTGCCTCAATCCGCATTTCTCAGTTTTGGAATCAGGTTCACCCTTTCAGGCTGCTGCAGCCTTGAAAAGGATGTGTCAAGTGCAATAGCGGGTCGCTATTCAGATAATTGCTATTTCCTCTACCAGCCCTACGTATGCATGGTGCTAAAAATTCCGCGTAGTATAACTGCATAGCAATGCTTAATCGCATATTATTAAATAGGATTTTTTTCTCATCCAAGTTCTATGAGATCGCTTTCCTTCCTTAATGTCTTGCATTTCACACTAACACTATGCAGTATAAATATAGCATAAAAGTGGAATTAAAGACGGCTTTATTTTTGTCTTATCTGGCTTGTGTGATGGCCTTGAGTGGTTAATGATACCAAGTTCCCTAGAACCGTAGGGAATTCAATGAGAACTTCTGCTAAAAGCTTAGAGAGCTCACATACATGTGAGCAGGTCTGGCTTCCTGTCCCTCTCTCTCTTCTGTGTCACACTCTCCACCCCAAGATCATACATCTCCGCACATGAGCAGCTATGACTTGATTACCAAGCAGCTCTGACCGCTAAAATATGAAACACTTTGGCTTACAACGAGCAGCCCAGCTCAGTTACTTACAAATATTTTTATTAAACTGTGATTAACATTTAACTTCTGCAATGACAGAATAAGCAATTCTAACAAGCCATTCTAACAAGCGGGTTTTCTGTTGCCAACTTAGGTCTTTCACAGTGCCACAAAGAAAACCAGCAGCAGTTCTGGGACCTGTGCACCCTGAGAAGTCCAGGGCTTCGGCTTCAAGGGCACGAACTACACTCGGGGTCGAGAGAGGAAGCAGACCGTGCCAGTCTGAGCTCCTAGAAAGGCAAGCCAGCTAGCTGTGCACACACGCCCATGCTTACAGCGCCACAGTTCATGAGCGCTGAACCTCGGAAGCAGATGTCCTCAGATGACTGGAAAAAGAAAATGCGAGATTTGCGTGCTACCGACTGCTACACTGATAACAGAAGGGCAAACTTGAGTGACTTGTAGGACAGTGGATGCACCTTGCAAACACGGTGTATGAAATAAAGCAGAAACAGCAGTTTAAATGCCACGGGATTTCTATCACAGGAAAGCCGAGGTATAAATAGAAAAGTAAAAGATAAATAAAAGGAAATAAAGAGGTACAATGGGGACATAAAGAATGAGGATGTGTCAGGGACGTGTATCAAATGTCCTCCAGGAAAGCAGTCATGAGGTATCACAAGTGCACACCGATAAATTCTTAGAAATGGAGCGCATGGAAGTGGGCATGGCACACGCGTGTGGCTCCAGCACTCAGGAGGTGGAGACGGGGGGATCACCTCGAGGTGCAGAACATCCTGGCGGCTACAGAAGCACGCACAAGGCAGGCCCAAGCTGCACAGCCAGACCCTAGCTCAAAAAAAAAAACCTGAAAATGGAACAGTGTTTGGAGTCAGGGAGACTGCAGGTGCTTGCCTGGCACGTGCCGGGCGCAGGGGCGCTCTTGGCTGTGTGTGTATCTTTGAAGGGAGACAAAGATCTTCTCAGAAAGATGGTGTGGACTACTCGGACCAAAATATAATTTCCCCAAATTTAAGAGCATGATTCATAAACAGAATGAAAAGTATACACTGAAGAGCATTCAAAGGCAGTAAGAGAGCCGGCAAGATAGCTCAGTGGACTAAGTGCCTGCTGTGGCAAGCCCAGGGACCAGGGTTTGGTCCCCAGTCCTGCATGTCGCCCCAGCCCCACCCCGGAGGCAGGCTGAACCAACAACTGCATCCAGGCATGGTGGCACATGCCTGTAATCCCAGGGCTGGGGACACTGAAAATAGGAGGATCACTTCGAGTTAGAGAAGCGTAGTGAGACCTTGTACCAAATATATAAAATGAAAAAGAAAGAAAGAAAAAGACAGAATTTTGGAATAAAGTTTAGGATTCATTCAGCAGCACTGGACAGTGTCGTATCTCAGAGGGAAGATAATCTTGTTTTGTGAAAAGAAGTCATGTGGATTCTGCTAAGCAAAACTGTGCACATTAGCGCGTGATGTTAGAGAACTTCGGCTCCTTCCCAGGGCCCGGCGAGGCCACAGTCACATTCCCTACACGAGAACACGGTCCTGGGTGGTCTCGTGAGCTGCTGCTCCTGGTGACCCTCCCTTTGCCTTATTTCCAGGTTCTGGGTCACCTCAGTCCTCGCAAATGTCTCCCTGGAAACTGAAAATAGACTTAACAAGGAGAAGCTCTGAATGATCCTTGCAGGACAGGTCTGAAAATTATTCAAAACTCAATTACTTTTGAATGTATGGTTTCACACGGAGGTGTGACAAATAGATATTTATTAAGACATAAATAACTTTTTTGGCTTGTTTTATTCCCCCCGAAAGTGTGATTTCTACTTCGTGCAGACAGACTCTAAACAAATGTAACGTCACAGCATTTCATGGTCTTCCAAGGCTGTTATCTCTTTTGCTCAGGGAAAGCTGCAAAGACAGTCTCCTCTGTGTAACACCCTCAGGACAAGAGCAGTCCAAGGGCAGCCTCAAAGTAGGCTTTGGAAATTCGTGGCCAAGACAGCGTTTTCAAAGACAGAATAATGTAAATTCACAAGAAAGATCCAAGACCTTCCAGAAAGAAAACGAAGTGTAGGTTCCTTTCACCAGAACCTGGAGTAATTAGAGTAGACATTTTATACAATAAATCCTGGGCTACAAAGGGCTATTTTAAGCTAACTTTTGACTTCCCCACTCCAGAATATCAGGGACCAGAAACTGGGACAGCCTGGGCTGAATTTCTGAAGGGTTCTGGACAGAGAGGGTCATGGGCACCATTCACATGTGGGACAGTCACAATTTGGGGCTATCCTGTGTCCAGACAGATGGCTATTCCTTTTGTTTCCCATGATGAGAGGTGCAGGGGTGGGTTTCAGTTTGGAGGGACTTGAGGTTTATATAATGAGGGTCCCGTATAAAAGCTAGAAAAGAAAGACACTGTGGTGTTAGCAGACAGTGGCAAAGTATTTTGCTTTTGTAAAATTTCCAAAAATCCCACATGAACCCATTTCTAGGTGGTTATCTGTGAAACTTTGGACCAGCCCAGACCAGTGGAGCCTTGAAGTGTGATGAGGCAAACAAACGCAGTTTTGCTGAAGGTGGCTCTGAAGAGCGGCAGAAGTGGCCAGCGCGCATGCGGCACGAGTGGGCTTCCCCTCATCCGGGCCCAGCCCCAGCAGTTTTCTGCGCAGCAGGCAAGATACAAATGATTCAAAGCCCAGCTCGGTTTTATTTATTTATTTATTTATTTATTTATTTATTTATTTATTCATTCATTCATTCGTTTATTTATTTATTTATTTATTTATGGATGATATCTAAGTGTTATTTATTTATTTTTAATTTTAAAGAGTAAAAATAGCAGGAACAAAAATAGAAAAAAAAGTAGCAAGTGAGAGTACATATAGTACAGAATTTCAAAACAAGAAAAATCCAGGGGCCTGGCGGGATGGCTCAGTGGTCTAAAGTCCCTGCTTGGGAAAGCTTGGGTGGCTTCAGGGACCGTGGTTCAATCCCCGGCACCACGTGCTGTGCCAGCCCTGCCCTCAGGGCAGGCTGAGCCGGCCATAAAAAATGAGTGAATAAACAAACAAAGGTTCTGAAACAAGAAAAAAAATAAATAAACAAAAATTAAAAAAAAGAAAAATCTAACAATGGTTGCATTACATATTTTCGTCATTAAATCAGTATAGATCAACAAACGTAGGTATGTAAGACTAATCAAACAATTAAACATTAATACTTTCAATAAACATTAATTTTTAAAAATTCTTCCAAATGCATTTTGTACTTAAGTCACTCTTCTAAAAAAAGTTATAGGGGTGGAGAATGAAGAAAATGCAAGGTCTTTTCATCTTAGATTGATTCCTGGTACCGCTCAAAATTTATTTATTTATTTATTTATTTCTTCTTTTGTATCCTTACACTAGGGAGACTATATGATATTTGCATATGTAGGTCTGGTTTATTTCACTTATGAGTATATGTTCAAGATACATCCATTTATGTATGAAATCTAGCTTGTCATTCCTTTTAGCTCATAGTATTCCATTTTACGAAAATACTACATCTTTTTCAACTATTCTTCAGATGATGAGTGTTTTGGTTGTTTCCAAGATTTGGCTATTACAAATTGTCCTAGCTCAGTTTTAAATGACCAAAATGACTGTGCTACACAGGCAGCAGAGAACCCGGGCCCCACCCCTCCCAGGATCTTCCGAATGACAACACCCATATGGTACATATTAGTATTTTTCTAATAAAATGATAATATTTCTAAAGTGACCATTGAGATTCAACTTTCCAAAGCTACAGACCCACTACAGAATACCAACTATTATTTTTACTTATTGGAGACATCTTGGAAAATATAGAGCCTGGGTTTATGTGCTAGCTGGTGGATTTTAAAGCAAACAGTCAAAGCTATTAAGATGCAAATAATTGGATACGATCTTGAATCTTAAATCATTACCATATGTTACTTGGGTGATGTGACTTCCCACATTAGAAAAAATACAGAGAGGTGGAAAAACTCACATTTCTTTTAACCATTTATATTTTTAAGTGAACAGGAAGAGTAATTGTAGCTTTCTAAAGTTTTAAGTAAATCCTTAAAATCTGTGTCATTGCCTAATTTTTACAACTGCAAACTTTCAGGGGCCTAATGATGCAGCAAACAAACAAGATAAGCAAAGCCAACAGAAGCAGTGACCAGTGAGCTGCTATGTAAACACTAAGTGCAGTTAAACAGATGATAGACAAACTAAAAAATGACCCTGAAACTTGAAGGCTTAAGTTAGGGTCACTATTAAAAAGGGACATGAATAGACATAATTATTTGATTAGCATGGCCTGATTTCTTCAGGCCATGAATCTCTCACCATCTAAATTAAGTGCCCCTTACTAACACTGATCTTTTCCCCACACTTCATTTTTGCCTTTTAATTATAAATGCTCAAACCCAACAGCCAGGTAAGTTTTTAGAAATGGAAAAGTATCCAGCTACGTAGAAGAACCATAATCAACAGGTTTCCCGTAGCATGCATGGTATTGTGTTCAACCCCGTTTCCAGTTCTTTCCAAGTCCTGCAGCAGTAGTGTCCTAACACCAGATCTATATTATGCCTGAGCTGGCCAAGCTCTGGCTGTCGTCATGAAGATTTCTACCTCAAATCATGATTAGCCTTTACAAGGCACTAGGGAAAAGCAGGGTAGACTAAAAATACGAAGTCCATCTTGTGAAGTCTCAGCAGAGCCTAAATTTTTGCACCACTGAGAAGCCCTTGTAAGCGCTTCCTAGTGCCTTACCTGGGCCTGCAGGTAAAGGAACCATCTCAGGAGAGGTGGAGTTAGAGAAAGCTCCCAGTGGAGGAACAGACATGCACTACTGGCTGATGAAAATGATCCTTTTAAGCTACATTTCAAAACTTCTCAACAATATGCAATGTGTTAAGAATTGTAACTGTCCTACTAACCTGTCTTGAAACTGTTTCATTGCTATTTTATCTTTTTTTTTTCATTAAAACAACTCAAAAAACAAAAAATAAAACGAGCTAAGATCCATTCATTTATTCAATCTAAGGACGCCAGATTAAATGCACAGCATGGAACAGACTCTGAATTTCACATGGTAGGATATTTTCAGTATGTGCATGTATTCCAAATAGATCATGAGAGAAAAGTTATCTGTTGCTGACTCTGACAATCCCAACTCAGCCTTTTATTTTTATTTTTATTATGGCCGGCTCAGCCTGCCCTGGGGGTGGGGCTGGCGCAACACGTGGTGCCGGGGATTGAACCATGGTCCCTGCAGTTGCCTAAGCCTGCCTAAGCAGGCGCTTTAGACTGCTGAGCCATCTCACCAGCCCTCCTAACTCAACCTTATGCTGATGATATTACCAGCAATACCTCATCACTGAAAACCTTTTGTGTGTGTTTAGCTCTTACCATCAACTCAGGAAACAAGTATCCCCATCTCCAAGAGTTAAAATAGAGGCAAGAGATGTGAGGCAAAAGGAAACCCTGTTTCGTGAAGGCTACATCTGAAATCTGAACCGGGCGTGGTGGCGCACGCCTGTAATCCCAGCACTAGGGAGGCTGAGGCAGCAGGATCAATATGAGTTCGAGACCAGCCTGGGCTACAAAAGTGAGCTCAAGGCCAGTCTGAACTGCATACTGAAACCCTGTCTCAAAAAGACAAAAAAAAAAAAAAAAAAAAAAAAAAGACATCTGAAATCTGGCTGTGAAAGCTTCAATGGCTTAGCCTTTTCTTAAAAAAAGAATCAACCTTTCACGACATGAAAACAATAATAATAGCGAATACACTGTGTATTGTAATTTTGAAAGCAGGCACTCAGCGCACGAGACCAAAAGGACTCTGACAAGGAACTTTTGCGGAAGGTGCAGGGTTGGGCCGAGAGTTCCCACAGAAGCCTGCCGAGCTGCTCGGACAGAAGGACAAGTGCTCGACCAAGCTCCTTCAGTCTTTGGCCTGAGGCTCTGTTGCGTAATTTGAGTTTGGAAAAGTGTCGCAGCAGGTGTTCGCAGTTGCCCTCATTGTGTGCTGAACTTGAGGCCATGAAATTCGTGTGCGCCCTCCAAGACAAGCTGGCTAAATCCTAGGCCACTTGGTAGTTGTCACGGTTTGAACATTTGTTCCCCCAAGTCTCATGGTGAAGTGGGATGGCCACTGTGACAGCACTGGGAGGGGCATCCTGGAGAGGTGCCTGTCTGTGGGCCCTGACTTCATGAGGAATTAATGCTATTATCAATGGAGCGGATTGCAGAAGGAGGGCAGGTAAGGGAGGGGGCATGCCCAGCCCCTCTGCACACACTCTGCCCCTTCCACTATGGAACTGTTAGGGCCAGACACGGGGAGCGTGACGGTCCCTCCCTGCCCTTGGTTCAGCTGTGGCTTGGCGTATCCAGTGAGATCACCGAGGCCCAAGCGGGGAGATCCTCAGGTGGCCGTGTTTTCGTTAGTTTTGATCCTCTGTTCTCTCACACACAATTCTCCCTTTCTTCCTCCCTCCCTCCCCCTTGCTTGATTCCGCTACTTTCCGCTGGCCCTCTGCCAAGCCACCCTGCCTTGCAGCCAGCTGTTTATGGACCGAAACCTCTCCTGGTGGTGAGCTACATAAATCGCTCCTCCTTTACCTTTGGGCACTGCGTATTCTGTCTCAGCAATGCCAGGAGAGGAAGCGAGACCGCGATGCCAGGAACCTGCCCCACGTTGTCCTTTGGCAGCTGCACTGCAGATGCCTGCTCAGGTTCCTAGCCTAGAAAATGATGCGATCAGCACGCCATGGCCAATCAGCTCGCCGTGGCAGAAGCTCTCTGTGGTGTCAGGAGACCCCTGGGGGCCACAGCCCGGCTGTTACTGCAGAGCACTCCTTATCATGCTGTTCTTTCCCCTCACTGTGAAGCATCCTCTACACTTGCTGAGGTCTCGTTGGGGATCACATGAAGTAAGGAGAAAGTCACCAGAGTTGTTGATGCTGTCCGTCCGCACTTTGGGCTTAAGACTACAGCATCTAACTCGAGAGCCCTGGTGTCCCCAACGCATGGCGTTTCCAAAGCTATAATCTCCTTTCCAAGCATTTAACCTCAGACACTGTTAGACAGGAGTCTTCAGTGAGATGTAAATGCTCTCGGCTATGTTGAAGTCATAGCTAAGGGAGAAAATAAATCCTTATTGCAGAGCTGGAGGAGACACCAGTCAAATGTCTCCAAAAGATGACAAAAGTATTGGCTTTGCTACATTAAATTCTGCCGGTCACAGAAATCTTACTTCAAGCCTGGTACCTGCTAACTAGGAAAGAAACCAAGCCCATGTGTTTAAGATTCTGACTTATCTAAGATTAAGATCACAGGCCTTCTGAGGAGGCAGGGACAGCCTTCCGCAGAGGTCTCGCCATGAGCACTGGCTGGCAGAGTGAGTCCATGTCCACATGTGGCTCTGCTCCCACCTTGGACACGTCGCCCATCTGGGGTCTCTCCCTTGCTTCACATCTGAGATGAGATGGTTAAAGTTGGCAACTGCGCTCAAGGGTCCTCATTCCCCAACTTTAGGCTGTTAGATGGAATTGCTGTCACTTATTTGCATTTCAAACATTCAATAATGTATAAAAATTGCATGAGACCCGGGAAAGGATCCAGAGAGCAAACGATGATACCTCCCTTGACTTTGGATGCATGTGAATGCAGAAATTAGGAAATAGTTAGGATAAAATTTTGCAGCTTTATATTCTACAACAGGCATTGGAATCATCCGGACTTCTTACAGGAACACGGCAGGTCTGTTTTATTCAGAATCACATACGCTCCTTCTGGTGACAGAGAGCCAGCAACAACCTCAAGCAATTCTAAATGAGTAAATCGCAAAGGATCTTTTGTGATGAGTTGTAAGAGCTCTTCGGTATTTTACAACAACATCTGTGATGTCTTACTGGGCCAAGACCTTCCAGCCATAAAAAGTCATATATATATATATATATATATATATATATATATATATATATATATATATGATTTCACTGGAGAAAATTCATATGACATTAATATTTATGGACAGATTCCAAACTTTCTTTGTTTTGTTTTGTTTTGTTTTGTTTTTGTAATCATACAGGAATGAGAGTGGCTACAATAGTTCTCTTAATACACTTACTTTGGTCAGAAGCCGTATTAGCAAGCATAACAAGAAAACATAAGAAAATAAACACTGAAAATTGAACTTTTAAGACATCTGTCATAGCTTATGGGTTTTATTAAATAAATGCCAAAATAATTAAATCACTGCAAAATTTTAAGTAAATGTTTATTATTTATTTTGGCTTAAAATAAAAACCCAGAAAGTTTATAAGAGCTCATGTTCCAAAAATTAATATATTTGATTTACTAAAATAAAAACATATAGCATTGAATTAGGTTCACATCTCAGACTGGCTGAAAAGGCTCTTAACATCTCAGAGCTTTGCTTTCAAATTGGGCAAAGACTGGCCTGGCAATTTTTTAAAGTATCTTCAAGTCATGAATGTTTATAATTGAGGAGAAATAGCTTTCAAAAACTACCACGAGGGCACTGACGCCATTCTACTATGTCAGCTCCAAGAATGTAGTGGAGAATATGTCCTGTGGTTTTCTTTCTCCAAATTAATTTTATTGGTACATTTTTGATATACATAGATTACACTCATCATAGGGAATCTGCACTTGTACATGTTATATTTCACTTTTGTCTTCCCTTCTCTGTAACCCCTCTTCCCCTCCTTATTTACGAGATTTTGTTACCATTTTCCCCCTCTTTTTTTTTTTTTTCTTTTCCCTCCCTTACACTTTACCACTTCTGCCCTGGTTCTCCTTTCCGTTTGAATCTTTTCTTCCTTCCCAATGTCTAACGGGAAGACTAAAGCACCTGCTTAGGCAGATGCAGTGGCCAGGGTTCGATTCCGGCCTGCTGTGCCGGCCTGGCCCTGGGTCACCCCGAGATGGCGACGGAGACTGGGCGTGGTGGCCCACGCCTGTAGTCTCAGTGCTTGGGAGACTGAAAACCGGAGAATCACTCCGAGTCTGACCTACATAAGGGGGACCCAGCAGAACCTGTCCTAAATGCAGAAGAACAAACAAACAGATCCCCAGTCTCTATTATACATTTTGGCCCTTATACGTTTGGTTTCTCACAACAGAGAAACAATGCTGTATTTAAACATGTGTACCTGATTTATTTCACCTCAGTATGGTCTGAAAGCGCACCTAACTGCCTAGACATTTCTCAAGTATATTGGCAGAGCAGTGCTCCACTGTATTAAAAGACAAAATCAACAATAACAGAAAAAGCCATCTTCTTTATCCCTTTGTCCACTGATGGGCATCTGGGATGTTGCAAAGGTTCAGCTCCCATAAGCTGTGCCGCTGTGACCGATGCGTTTAATTCTTCAGGATGCGACTCCGAAGGGGGAGTCGCTGGGCCACGCTGAGCCTCGGCTTTGATTCTGCCGAGGCTCTTGCACACCCATTTCCACACTGGTTGCACCAGAGCACCAACAGCGCAGAAGGTTCTTCTCCCCTACATCCCTGCCAGTATTCATTGTTGGTGGATTTCTTGATAGTAACCATAGTTGAGGTGCGATGCAATTTCATGGCCTTTAATCTCTCTCTGTCTCTCTGTCTCTCTCTGTCTCTCTGTCTCTCTCTCTCTCTCTCTCTCTCTTTCTGTCTCTCTCCCCCACCCTCTTTTTAAAAAATTTGCTGCAGGGTCTCATCACGTAGCTCAGGTTTATAGCGATCCTCCTGTGTTTAGCCTTGCCAGTGCTGGGATTACAGGCTTGTGCCACCATGCCTGGTTTCGATGGTGGGTTCAGAGTACCTGGAGGCAGGGTCCCTGTGCCTGCCAAGAAGGTACTTAGGCCACTGAGCTATCTCTCTAGTCCTATTTTGAATCACTTGAATGATCAGTGATGTTGAACAATTTTTCATATATATATTTATATATATGCCTTTTATATGTATGCCCCCTTTTTATTTTTTTACTTCTGAGAGGCATCTATTCATTTCATATGCACATCTTTCAACTTGGCCCTTAAATCTAGAGTTCTGATTTTGTTTCAGCTCTTCATGTATTCTAGATATTAGTCATCTGTCTGAGGAACAGATGGTAAATATTTTCCCCTACTCTGCGGGCCATCTCACCTCTCTGTTCATGGTTTCTTGTGCTGTGGGAAGCTTTCTAACAAAATGGAATCCTATTTGTCAATTCTTCAAAATATCTCCTGTGCTATGAAGGCTTTACTCATAAAGTCTTCAAGAGATCTACCTATTCTCTTTTCCAGCAGACTTGATGTTTGTGTTTTAATATTTGGATAGTTGACCCACTTTGATCTTAGTCTAGGGCAGGATGTGAGGTATGGATCTAAGCTGTAATCTGTGGCATGTGGACAGCCAGCGTTTCCAGCAGCATTTGTTAAAGACACTGTCTTCCAGAGCACACGTGTGGCTCCTGTGTAGAAGATGGGACGGCTGAGTGCATCTAGAGTGGTCTCTGCACCTTCTTGTCTGCTCTACTGATGCTATGCTGCTTTCTTGCCAGTATCATACAGGATTTTTTTAAAATTACTGCAGGTTTGTAGAAGAATTTCTGCTGTGTGTGCATATTTGTGCATGCGTGGGTACACGTGTGTAGTACTGGGAATCACATTTAGGAGCATAGAGTAATTTGAGATGCCACCTGCCCTGTCTTTGCTGCTCAGGATTGCTTTGGCTATTCTAGGGTCTTTTCGGGTTCCAAACGAATTTTAGGATTGTTTTCTCTAATTCTGGGAGCTACACTATTGGTATTTTGATTATAATTCCATTAAGCTGCATAGCATTTTCTAAATATGGCCCTTTTCACTGTATTGATTCTTTCTACCAAAGAAAATGGGACACCTTTCCATTTTCTGAAACTCTTCTTTTCAGAATACTGTGGTTTTCAATACAAAGAAGGTCTTCCTACCCTGGATCGACTCCCAAGTATCTCATTTTTTGATGCTAAGGTGAAAAGTGCGGTTTCCTGAAGGCCTCAGAGAGACTGTTGCTTGTGCACAGGAGTATTACTGATTTTTGAGCACTGTCTTTGCTATGCTACTGAATTTGGTTATGGAATCTAGATGTATTTTGCTGGAGTTTTTGGGCTGGTCCATATAGCATATCATATCATCTACAAATAATCAAACTTACTTGTTTATTTTATTTTTTAATGTATTTAGCACAAGATCTACAGGGTCTCACTGCACAGATGGGATCTGTTGTGATCCTTCCTGATTTTCAGTCTCCCCAGCATTGGGATTGCAGACGCACACCACCAGGTTGCGTTTCATTCGCCATCTCAGCGCATCCTGGGGTGGGGTGGGGTGGGCACGGCAGAGCAGGGATCGAACTGCAGCCTGGGTGGTCTGGGCAAGCAGGCGCTTTAGTCCGCTGAACTATCTGGCTGGCCCTTGCAAATGATCACATTTAGTTTCTCCATTTCCTACTCTTATTCTTTCTCAGTTTTTTCAACCTCCAGCAGTGGGCAGGAATGGCTTCTGTAGACTGTACAGCATGCATGAAGGGGCCTGCAGTGTTTATACAACGAGAACACTGCTGCATTTTGTCACCAGACCGCAAACTCTCCTTTGAACTGCCCTTAGCTTTTCAATAACTGATGGAAGCCACAAAAACCCTTTAACGTTTTCTATTAAAGCTAAGCTTCCCAAAACGTAAAAATGCTCCCATAGTCATCAGCCGTGGCTGCTGACTGCGCTTCCCCAGGACGTGGAGAGGTCTGTGCCGCACGCCTGGGCTCCTCATTCCCTCATTCGGGGCCACCTCCCTCTCTTGGTTCCCTTTCCTTGTGCAATAGTTCTACCCGTTCTCCGCACAATCTTTAATTTCACTCTTTATTTAGCACACGAGATTCTCATGTAAGACAAACCACGTAACAGTTAAAGTTGGGCGTCCGATTTATCTCATTTAACATTACGGTCGTGAGGTACAACCATCTTCCCTCAAAGGACTCAGAGTTAAACTCAATTTTCAGCTTTTTCTGGGGGAACGGCGCGTGTTGCGAGTCCCACGGAACAGCAGAGGGCGCCACAATCACAAGCAAAACCATCAGAAACCTAGGCATCGAATGCAGGGTTAGGCCCCCTTGGGTACCGCATCTGAGAAGGCGAGCCACAGTCAGGTGGGATCGACGCATGCCCAACACGCACTTGAGAGCCCGCCAAGCATCACAGTTTGCGCGTCATCGCAGCATTCATTCCCAGGGGAAGGACTGTGTCTTGGCCTTAGCCATTTCTGGACCGGTTCATTCGTTTAGGACGCAGCATTTGGCACAGGGGATGCCAAGTTGGACAGCATTTAGGAAAAGTGGTACAGACAGAAGAACATGGGTTTTGGTGCACAGGATTCATGGCTGGTGAAGACAGGTTTAGCTCGAAGACCAGAACCCTTGGGCGGTGTCCTTGGACCTCCGAGATGGTCTGCTGTGAGCTACGCAAGGGGCTTCTGTGTCACTGGAGGGTAGCTGTCCAGGATAGCTGGGGCTGGGAGGGGGGGTGGTGAGCCACCTACGCCTCAACTGAGTCAGGGAACTTGGGAAACCTCCAACAACAGCCTGCCTGCATTTCATTCACGGGTCTCAGATTTATGAGTCTGATGGGCATCCAGAGATGATGATTAAGAACTTATAATCCTAATGCATTAATTCTCTGTGCCATTATGTCAAATTGCAGAAAGTCTGATTTCCTTCAGGAAGCAAGTATAGGATTACATATGCTGTTGAGACACAAGCCCATTATTTTCAAATGACAGGTTACTAGGATTATGACGAACTCAGAGATCTGTTACTGAAACTAATAACCATAATTGCTGAAACAAGTACAAGAATGATTAAAGAATTTGCTAATGATCACTCCCCCGACACACACCAGACACAGTGGAGTGTCTGATTACTGCACACGCGTGATTGTCCCTTCGTGTGCACACACAGATGCCCACCCAGACTTGCACGTTTGGGGGTGGAAAAGGAGCGGCTTCCACAGGAGCCGGAGCCCTTCCCGGGAAGGCACTCTGATGGCTCTAGTTGTCACACCAGGCCATGGAGAGGCCTCGGAGGCTGGACCTCTCAGGTTTGGACGGAGCTTCTCACTGACTAGCTGTGGAGCCCCGGGAAGCTCACTCCGTCTCAGGGGCTGCCTCTCCGGTAGTCCCAGGTCGGGCAGTGTCCTTGTCGGTGGCATCAGGAGGTGGATTAGAAATGCAGGATCTTAGGCTCTGCTGAACTCTGGGGGTTGAACCCCAAGTGACTTTAGGCTCGCCTCTGGCTGGCAAGATCTTACTGTGCCCTCACATCCCAGAAGCCTTGCTCTACCCCTGCATAGCTCAGTTTCCTCCTCAGCCAAGTGGGGGCAAATGATGTTATCATGAAGAATATACAAGGATTCTGGAAGGAATAAGACAGCAGCATGGGGAAACAAAAGAAAGCAAGAAAGTATGAGACCATGAAGCGAATGCCTGCTCTCAGACATGAGAAACTCAAAAAAAAGGAGAGATTAAAACCTAAAAAAAAAGAGAAGAAAGATGCCAGTGCTCTGAAGGAAAGAGCAGGCCCCCGGCATCCTCCCTGCTTATTCTTCCGGCATACGACACAGCTGGGCCCACCTTTTCAAATCCTGGTTGATGCCAACTTTATCAATTTTTCCATCAAAGCCAAATTGGACTTGGTACAATCGGTGAGGGACTGTCTGTATGCCCAGTGTGTCCCTTGTATAAACTGATTGTGTAGTGGCAGAAACTGAGAAATTGGGACAAAAGTATGGAGTGGCCCTGAGAACTGCCCAGGATCCATGGTTCTGTTACACTGGGGCCATGGTTGAGCTGGACCTTAAGGGAAAATCTGGAAGATCCCCGGAGCTCCTACCATGTACATTTCACAGACACAGCAGTGAGCGGATGCCAGATGCGTACGGAGCCCTAGGCTCTGGTGCTTACAAGACAAAGTGCCCCGGCCTTCCTCTGACCAACTTTTTGTTTTCAGTGTGTTTGGCATGCTAGAGCATGAGTTATTCACCCAGCTGCTGTATTATCAGCTGAGTATAGTTAAGTAAATTCACTTTTTGATGCTTTCTGGAAAAAAAAAAAAAGAACACATGAGCTAGCATATGCCTACAGTGACTAGCGCAGGCCGCTGTGCATTGCTAGCTGAGCCGGGTAAGTGTGCTCCAGTATTTCTAGACAAGCTGCACAGCCTATGGAAAACAGTACATGACTGAAATACTCGTATACTCAGAAACAGAAAAAGGCAGTGCTGTTTTGAAGAGTGCAACACCAAAAACAGAAGGATGCACTACACTAGCGAGTGAAGAGAGACCCTGCCTGAAAGCAAGGCCTTCCCGAACTGCTAGGCACGAAAGGCCGGCAGAGCAGCTTCCAGAAAGCAGCCCTGCACCTCCACTGTGGGAGTCTGTGTCTCCCCCTTCCTGCTCCAGGACATCGTTTCCTTGAAGACTGGCTTGCTCCAGCTCCACACGGAGTGGAGTGGGTTTTACAGAGGCAGGGAGGGGCGTGGTCTGCCATGCCCGCCCTTCCTGCCCACTGGAAAGGGAAGCTAGTGGGGACCTTGGAAATGAGAAGCCACAGTTGCTAGCTCAGGCAGCTGTCCGTAAGGGCACACAGGGGTGTTCCCAGGCCCTGGGCTCAGACTCCTGACCACACAGAAGAGCTGGTCCCTTCTGTCCTTCCAGAGGCATGGCTTGGTAGCCACTTGGTTACTCTTCTCTCGTTGCTGGGACAAATACCCAACACTCAAAATGAAGGGAGGAAGGCTCATTTAGCTCCCAGGTACTGGAGGTTTCAGTGCCAGTACTCAGACAGGCACATGGTGGAGGGTAACCTTCCATGGTGGCAGCAAAGGGCAGAGAGCAAAGGAAGGGGCAACAGCGCAGGCAGCTAGCTAGCCTCTCTCCCCTCTTTACAGTGTAAAGCAGATTACCCACCCCAGGGCCAGGGTGCAGCACTCTCTCCTGCAGTCCCAGCCCTGGATCAAGAATCAGTCACCAACTCCAGCAGCCAACCCACCCCATGACTGCCTGAGGCTTCAGGGCACACTAGACACAAGCCCTAACCATGCCTCAGAGGGAGGGCTCTAGAACTTCTCTGTTAGAGTCTGGAAAGCGTTCTAGCCTAGAGTTCCAGGTGTGTGAAAAAAAAGCGATGCAGTTGGCAGCAGTGGTGGTGGAGGTAGAGATAGGTTTGAGGCTCAGGTAAGGGAAGGGAAACATGGCAACCATGTAGCAAGTGCTCAGAGCACTTCCATTGTTGCTAAATCACTGTCATAGCAAATACTATGGTGTTTTTGAGAGGCTAAGTGAACTGCCCAACATCCCATAAGAAACAAGCAACAGGAGCAGAAGCTCAGCCCAGAGCGCTTGATTCTAGCGAGAGGGTTCTCTTGTCCAGTGCGTTCTTGAGAGTTGCTGTATTAAACCAGCTTGAGGTTGGTCTGCCATAGACATTACAGGAAATGTAATTTATACGCCATGATGACATGAAGAAGAAATCTTCAGAACAGGAAGACTGATGCAAATAATCTTCAGAAACTATGTTAGGGAATGTTATTTCATTAGTAATATAAGCAAAATTATGATTTCAATTAACAGTAATGCCAATGATTTCAGACTTTTGGAAATTAATTCACAATGGAACCGTCCAATAGAGAAACCATGTACAGAGGACCGACCTGAGTCAGGCGCTAGTCAGTGGGATGTGGAGGTGAGGGAATTGTCTTAGCCGTGGGGAAATGAGATTCCAAGGGCCAGCCGTGAGCTTCTATCCTAGCGCTTCTCACCCCAACCTGATTGTGCAGGTTCTCAGGAGGGCAGATGAGGGAGAGATGGGAGGCACTGGTACTGGCCAAAGCTTTCTTAAGTAATGAAAAGGGAAGACTTGAATTTCAAAAGCATTTTGGGAGCATAGAGCTGCCCTTGGCCTGGCCCACACCCAGGTCTAGGGGTTCATGCTCTGGACAGGTCTGTGTAGGGTCAGATGCCTCCTTTTGTAGGCAATCATTGTTCCTGAGGTTAAAATGAATGAATAAATAAATAAATAAATAAAATCTTGTTCTACTTACAGTCAAAAAAAGCATAAATTAGGAGGAAATGCAGTTTTGGAAATAGTCACATGGAGACTGGCTTCTATTGTGCAGATCTACATGTATCCAGGAGACTAGACAGCCAGGGAGGTTGGGGACAGATTTCTACTGCATGACTGAGCTGGAAGAGGACTGGTGGGGGAAGGGCACTGAGCCCCCAGGAAGCCGGGTGGGGGAGGAGGAAAGGAAGGATTGAGGGAAAGCGGAAACCAAAGCGGGAGAGGAGGCTGGAGTGCCCACGATTAGGCCCAAGAGGAGCAGGCAGGTGATGACACTCTGGAGGAGACGGGTGGGCTCTGCATCAAGGCTGGGCCCCGAGCGGCCTCCACAGGAGGAAGGTGCGTCGCCTGGGGACAGCGCAGGAGAAGCAGCGAGGACCCAGGGCAGGGGTGCGTGGAGCGGGGCGAGCGGGCCCAGAGGGCAGAGACAGACCTGGCCCTGGAGCCACCACAGGCTCCTGGCGCTGCGTCTAGCCCTTGGGAGGATGGATGGCTGGGTCACAGGAGGCCAGTTCCTGCACGCTGTCACCATCACCCTATTCTGTTATCACCCCGCGCTGTCTGCCAGGGTTTCCATGTCGTCCACACTATGTCCTGCCAATGTTTCTACCACCAAAGTGAGTGTGAGGTTTCTCTAGACCCATGCTTGGAGTTCAAGACTTGGTATGCTTGCATTCGCACGCGATGTAAAAATAACTCAAATATTCATTTTTCTAATTAACAAACCTGGTCTCTTTTCACACTGAAACTCAGCACAGAGTCCCACTTTGCCTCCAGCTTAGGAGACCTTTGGGAGCGCTCCCGTCGCAGGACGCTCTGCACCTGCCCCGCAGCGCCACCCAGAGGTGTGCGTGCCCGGCGCCTCATTCTGAAGCGCCACTGCGCTCCTCAGAGGCCTTCAGTCCAGCCCCGAGGGACAGGCCTGGGCCGGGCCGTGCACCCCTGGGGCTGGTGCTTTCCCAGTGAAAATGCTTCAGTTGGCAAATGGACCGACATTCAATTCAGGGCGTCCCTGATACTACAAAGCACCTTAGAAACATTTACTAGAAACATTTTTCCCGCTGGTCTTTGTTTTACAAATCTGTATTCAAGGTGCAAGGAGAACGGTGCTCTTGCGCTTAGGCTCCAGCTTCTTAGGCGTGATGACGTCACTCCTGTAATACGGCACGCAACGCTCTGTGGATTCCAGAGGTCTTGTAACGGGTGCTTTCCAAGGTTCAGGTCCCGTTTCCAGGCCTTCAGGTGTTTGGCCTGCCCCGGCGACATCCAGGTGACTAATTATGCCGACCCGTTTCCACACTGCTGCAAGGTTTGATGCGGTCATAGCCCTTTTAGTTCTAAGTGTGTGATTAGAAATCAAAATTATTTCTGTCCTGTAGAAAAAGGCTTGCAGGCCAGATCCAGCCAGGGCCATTTCTCCAGCAGCCCCTCGACGGCTTCCAGGCTGCAAGGTGGAGCTGCCACAGAGGCTCCCAGGCCGGGGACGCGGCCTCCGGGGTGTCTCTGGGATGGGTCCTCTGCTCCCCTCAGCTCCCTGGCTTCCCCGGGACTGTTTTGGAAGGTAAAGTCACATCTTAGGGACTTGAATGCTAAGTGATTTCAGAGAACACATACAGCGCTGGCCATTCCCCAGGGAAGACTATGAGAGCGGCCTTTAGGTGGCCGCTGGAGGGGCTGCTCCGTGCGTTGGAAACCGTTAGGCATTTGGTGCACAACAGCTGCACACATAAATGAGTAACTGGTATGTTCCTCACAGTTTACATTGTTAACATGATTTTTTTTTTTAAATGTATTTGGTACAGGATCTCATCATGTAGCTCAAACTCGTAGTAATCTTCCTGTCTCAGCCTCCCCATGGCTGGGATTACAGGTGTGCGCCACCTGGGACTCTGTCACTGGCTCAGCATGACTGGGGGCAGGGTCAGTGTGGCTGATAGTGCGGGGAACCGAACCCCGCCCCTGTGCTTACCTAAGCAGGTGCTTAGCATGACTTCATTTTTTAAGCAGAAAAAAAAAAAAAAAAAGAAATGATACAAAACTCTCTTAAGCAAAACGATAGAAATTAAGCAGTAGTTGTTATATGACATATTATGTCTTCAAATTAGTTTAGATTAGTAGATAGAAGCATGCAAAATTGGTCAAAAATTAAAAATAAAAAATTTATATATCTATACTGATAGATATATAATTTATCTCACAGAATTTTTTTTTTTTTTAGGTTTTCATCTTTTTTATTTTGAAAAGACCATACAAAATAGCATTAAAGCAAAAAATTACAAGTCTTATAGAACTTTACTTAACAAAATGATATGCACTTCACAGTGTTGTCATGCTCAGGGCTATTTTCCTACCAGCTATTCCTATTGTGCATGCGAAACTGCAAGAAGAAAGAAAGGAGAAAGAAATGCGTGAGAAATCAAGACGGGAAAAAGTAGAAGCAATTGAAAGGAAGGAGCCAAAGCAAATTAAGCATTATCTTCTCCTTTCCACCCTCAGAAATTTTAAATCACACACACACACACACACACACACACACACACAGCTGTAAGAAATGGTGGCCCATACAGATCCACTTCAATATAAAGACTTAAGTCATACCAGTTTCTTATGAAAAAATTATTACTGACAGTTTCATTTAAGACCTATACTTTTTAGCATCTGTAGGGAACTAAGAATAATAAATTAATTAAAACTTTTAATCTTATTATATTTGTACATGACTGAAAACCAGAAGTCCTGGTTAATTTTTAAATATATTTAATATATTTTTTTCAACAAAAATAAATTGACTTTTTTAGTATTATGAATCTGAATTGTCAACTATTTTTCAGAAAGCTTATAAATTGGTTTCCTCAGCAAGGCATACAGGATAAGGAGGGCTAGTGTGCTATTGCATTTGTATTTTAATATCTAGGTATTGGAAGACTTCAAAGCAGTTCTTTTTCATGGTTTTGAGAAACAAGAAAAAACTTACAACATAGCTGCTATCTACAGATTCTTATATTTTCAGTTAAACGTGACTTGGGAATCTTTTCAATGAAATACTTTCCAAAGAAAACCCTCTGGCTTCACCCCCAGCCCCACCCCAACGCCCACGTAGTGCGCATGCGCCCCCTGCTTCCGAGTTGGGAGCTCGGTAGGCCACTCCTATTTTATGTGGACACATGCTCATCCTGTACCATTTGATTTAGTGCAGGCTACTGGGGTTTGACGGAAGGAGGAGAGCGTAAAATCTAAAACTCCTACAGGAAATACTGAACACTTGGTAGGTGATAGAAATAAGTGCATATAAATGCAATATATTATTTCAATCTCTCACAAAATTATCCTGCCCTAAGTAGTCAAGTGTCCAGACTGAGTAGATTTTAATGTTCCAGAAATAATCTCTGCAAGCAGAGTTTTCCCACCAGCAGCAGTTGACTCTCATCACCTTCAAATATTTCTCATTAAGTAGGGATTAATTCCCAGGGCTCCACTCTCCAGGCACTCATGTAAATATGCAGTAATTCAGAGCAAGTGCTAATGTCCTTATTCAAGGCCGTAATGTCTGCAGGGCTTAGCACGTTTGTCTGCACCGAGAGCCTGGTGAGAACTTTGTTTCCATGGAGGCAGGACAATGGCTCTTCTGCATGAAAGCCCATCCAGAGTTAGAAGATTATGTTCCCTCACCTGCAAATGGCATCTCATCGTCCTATTATTTGTTCTTTCAAACAATAGCTCATTAACTGCAAAAATGTGGGGCCCAGCAGGATGGCTCAGTGGTCTAAAGTGCCTGCTTAGGAAAGCTTAGGCGGCTGCAGGGACCTCGGTTCGATCCCCGGCACCACATGCTGCGCCAGCCCTCCCCTTAGGGCAGGCTGAACCGGCCATAAAAATAAATAAATAAACTGCAAAAATGTGTCACCAAATACCAGTCGCTGCAAAGAATGATCCCAACAGTATCTTCCATACTGAAGAGAAGAGATTGCTGGAAACTACATCCGACGGCTGGGAGAACAGCAAAAAAGCAGCAGCGTAGTTTAATAAATGTGCTGGATGCGTAAAGACAGTCTGTGCCCAAGAAAGGGTGGATCCTGAAGGTGGCGTGCAGGGGGAATGAGTTATTATCAGAGACACTGGGGTTTCTTGGGCTCAGGTAGACCCAATGAATAGGCTTCCAAGTGCAGGCACACAGGGCTGGGCCACTGCTGGGACTCACCCAGAAAGATCTGGATGCGCTGGATGGTATAGGGTTGAATTACCACACATGACTGTTTTTTTGCAAAATCAGAAACCTATAGTTTTCCTTAGCGATTCCTGTCCCCCAAAAGCAAGTCAAATAGGCCCATTAAATGTGGGCTTGGTAGGGGCTGGGGATACAGCTCAGAAAGCATATGTGCCTGCCTGGCAAGTGCAAAGTCCTGAGTTCAATGTCAAATACTTAAAAAATATGTGGTCTTGGTAGGCATTTCTCACACCAGTCTAGACTTGAGATTTTTCAAGAGACATGGTTGTTGTCTGAATGATACCCTTCCCCCAAGTCCCATGCTAACACTCCAACCCTCCGATATTCAAGAATGAGACTGCACATAGAGAGGAAGTGCTTAAGAGGTAATGGAGTGAGAGATTTCAAGGTGACTCTTAATCCAGTATGACAAGAATTTTTATAAGGGGTGAGGTCCAGACGCACAGAAGGAAGACCATGCATGCAGAGACACGGGAAGATGGCCACCTACAAGCCAGGAAACAGGCTCCAGAAGAATCTAGCCTTCCAGTCACTGGACTTCCAGGCCCCCAAAGTGTGGCAAGCTAGATTTCCATTGCTTCAAACACTCAGCTTGTGGTGCTTTAGCGTGGCTGCCGCAAAGGACCAACACACACACACACAGACACACACACACACACACACACACACACACACACACACACACTTTATAGTCCTCTGACAAGAAAATACATAATAGCGTAAAATCCCTGTGAAGCAAGGGGCAGGCACAGGGAGCACGGTGAAGAGCCAGCCGCCCATCTTTTCTTTGCGTCTGACCACAGAAGCGACTGCCAATTTCCAGCAGACTTAGGAAGCACACTCTGAGACCCCTGAAATTTACTTTTCCCTGTCATCAATTTCTGTGTTTCCTTTGGTTAAGAAAACAAACAACAACACAGAGATGCAGATATAATATTTGAATACTTAGGTTTTGTTTGATTATTTGTGGGCTATTTGTGAAGTGGTTATTAGGAAACAAGATCCAAATGCATAATAAAAATGCAAACCAAACAAGTCATATCTGCTTTGTGGATCTCGGAGTTGGAAAGAGAGGGAAAGACATTAGATAAGGACTGTTTGGGTGTGTGGTGGCCTGTCCGTTTGGGCGAGAACTCTAAAGAAAAATACACTGAGGAAGCTGGGATTCCCAATGTGACAGCTTTCACTGAATGAGTTCATACCAGATAAAAAGCTCAGATAAAGTTTTCAGTTGTGGTGTTCACAGTTCAATTCTGTACTCCATGCATTATGTTTTTTTTTTATATATATATATATTAAATAAAGTTTGGGCCAGCCAGATAGCTCAGTGGATTAAAGTGCCTGCATAAGCAGGGGAAGGGACTGGGGTTTGATCCCAGTGAGCCATGCCAGCTCCACCCCCATGGTGCACTGAGGCAATGATTGAGGCTGGGTGTGGTGGTGCATGCCTGTAATCCCAGTGCTTGGGAGGCTGAAAACAGGAGGATCACTACAAGTCCAATCTGTAGTGAGGCCCTGTAGACCCTGTACCAAATACATTTTAAAAAAATAAATAAGGCTCACTGATATTACATTTATTCATTTTCTTAACATTATTTATGGTGAGTGATATAAAAAGAATTAAGAAATAAGACAGACACTTCAATTTTAAATATTTTTCTATCTTATAAAAATGAAAAAATCCATCTCTGATTTCACTACTAGTATATATTTCAACTTAAAGAAATAATTATCTCATGAAAATAGACTAGAGTTACAATTACCAAATTATTCAACAAAATATTTTGTGTTTCCAAAGAAATTGTGACAAACCAGATTTGCACATGTATGTTGAACATATAAATACCATCTGTTCCTTACACTAGTTTAAGACAGAAATGTCTGGCTTCGCATGCTGGCTTATAAAACTCCACCATACTCAAATACTGTATTAAAAGGAACATGTTACTCTCTCCTGATTTGCACAAAATTGCCTTTCAATCCTCTTTTACTTTCCTGTATAACTTACTGCCTCAGCTACATTCATTGTTTTACCAAATAATCCTAGTCTTGCTTCTGTTTCAGTTCGGCTGTTGCTTTTCTATCCAAGTATCTATCTAAAGGTGTTATTTTTCCCTTAACATAACCTATGCTTCTTAGGAATAAAAGCATTTACATGCATAAAAGATTATCTAAAGAATGATTTGTTTTTAGACCCCAGTGATAATATTAATGGTTAATAGGGATTAAGTGTTTATTCTGTGTTAGGGTCTGTACCTTATCAAATTTATCGCATCTAAAAGCCATACCAAGTTAACCGAAGTTAATTCTACTATTAACTTTTGTCCTTTTAACTCAGCTAAAATTAATTTTACAATGAGTCAATAATTAGGATTTGAATGGAGGTTCTTGGATTCACAAATCCTGCAGTCTTTACCAAGACGATTTAACAGGTGAGGCATGAGGCCTGGGCCAGGCTGAAGGGTCTGAGTGAGGAGGATTTCTCCTTAAGCAAGCAATGTTCAAATTAAGATTTAAATATCTATTCAAACAAAATAGGCCCACATCACGCTGCATTAGAAAACTCAGTTATAATGACATTTGTGCCCCTGAGAGAGTGATGTGCAATCTTTCCCTTATTAAGTTCAGCAACTTCCACTGATGGTGATCAGGGGACAGTCTATACAGTGACACAGTGATCAGTGGCTTAATCGCTAGAAAGAGTAATGTTTTGGCTGAGTTCTACTTAAAAAAGGTGGCTGATGGTTAAGTGGTTTACTGGGTAAACATAAAAGGCAGTTGTCCTCCAAAAGCCTTGAGGAGCAATCTCTGAGAGCACAAGGAGGTATTTAACACAGACTGACTTTTAAAGAAGTTCCCTGAATTCTGAAGGCCAGCCTCTTACAAGCCGTTCGCTGGCTAGACTGGACACACTGGGTCAGGCCGTGGGGTCAAGAACTCTCCAAGCACTGCCACTGCAGCAGAGTGGGAGCCCTTGCTGTGTGCCACATGTATGTGAGCCTTCACGGAAGGTCACCAGTGAGAACCAGCCTCGTGGGCTGAATCCCTGAAACCCTAGCTTATCAGGCTGTGACGGTTAACTGATGCCCTGGACTGTGGTCAGCCGAACAGAGTGCAGCACAGGCTCCATGACGTCGGCCACGCTTCTCAGAGTTGCAGTGAGAAAAGCAGTCATGCCCATGGTGCTACCTGAGAGGCAAACCCAGGCAGACTGTAACAGAAAGGTCCTGGAAGCAGGGCACTGTTGGTCACTGGAAGTAGCTGGCCAGATGTGGGAAGATTTACAACTGCACGCACTGGCTTAAACCATGCTAGCACTGCTGATTCCACTCAGCTATGGTGGATGATCAAATCACCTGGCCTAGAGAAGTCTCCAAAACTGAACATCGTGTGCAGAACAGCAACGAAGGAAACGGAAAGGAACAGGCTCGCAAAGGACCCAGCAAGGCGCAGGCTCAGCCGCAGACATGGTTCAGCTCACTTGGAAGAAAGGAAAAATTAATAAAATATTTAGTTCTCAGGAGCAAGTGAATGATTTCCAGCACATAAGCGCTGCCTAGAGTGGACAGGTGTGGACAGGTCACTTGTCTCAATTGCCACCCCTGGGGCTGCGGGCATACGGCAGACACAGCGGCTGTCCGCCAAACATCTCTGTCCATCGGAGTTGAGCCTTCCCTTAGAGAAGATGAATAGCTTTAGCTCTGCAGAAGCCAGGAGGTCAGCGAGGACGGCACTGTTAACTCTGTTTGCCCAGTTAGCCCCCTGGGTATGGCTTGTCTGGTGTCATAATACCAGCCTGCACTGGCCCTCAGCTTGCACTGTGCTAGCAACCGGCGTCATCCGTGATTACAAGGAGTACCTGGAAATGATGTTTCATAGCGTACACATTCAGCTGATGACACTTTCTTGGGAAATGCAAAAGAAAAAGCAAGTGTTGGGGCAGAGGTACCCATAGTCACAGGAAGTTGGTTTAGAAGCAGCTTAGCATTTAATTCCAAGATCTCAAGTGCTACAGTGTTGTCAGAAAACTCAGACACTCTGATCTACAGATTATCTGACTGAGTGCGGTTTGCTCCCTGGCAGTCTCTCCAGCTAACACGAGCTCTTTCCTGATCCCTGGTGCTCCTGGGAATGCCCCACTGCCTTCGTGTGCTCTCTTCTTCCCAGTGCGCGAAGAGCAGGTGCGGGCAGGAGAGCACCCAGGATCGCAGCAGACATACGGAGGCAGCTGCAGGCCACCTTTAGCAGATGTTAAGAAAGGCAGTCGTACGACTGACTACAGAAGTGGAAGATGTCTCCTGGAACAGTGTACATGAGGGGGGCAGCTATGGTCAGAGAGGTTGAAGAAGCCACTGTGCAAGACAGAGGGTGGGGATCCTGGACAGAAGGCGGGGAGCCCAGGGCTCTTCTGTCAGTCTCCTGCTCGGCTGTGCCTTCCCCTTTCCCAGGGAAGGAGCTGCTTCTGCCCTTTGGTGAGCTCTCCCTCTCCTCTTCTGGTCTGCTCCTTAGTCCATGGTTGGACTACGTTGTGCCACAGATCTCAGGAGGACGAATCCGCTACAGGATAGGGTCATCATATGTCCAAGTGACTTGGGAAAAGTCCTACTTGATTAATATCAGACCACCCATATTCTCAGTGTCACGATAAATGAACATTGCTGTCCTCATTGTAGTCTTGACTCCTAATTTTGCAAAGCATTTTAAAATATTACTTTTTTTTTTTTTTTCCAGATTGATGTTGCTTTTTAGGGTATGTCAGAGAATTTTATTTCTTATTTTATTTTTGCAGAAAATGTTGAAGCAGAAACATGGGAAGGTAATTTTGAGAGTAGTCATTCATAAACCAATGCATGAAGAGTGACTGTTTGGAGTGTTAATTTCTCTACTTTGACCTAAGAAACAAGCCCCGATGTGCCAGATGTCATGTTGATTTAGAAAATAAGAACAACGAGCTTACATGGACTCTAATCAGGTTAACTGAAGAACTACTATAACCAATGAAGCAGATTTATCATGCTTTACGTAGATCAAGTTGTTCATGGGGTGTGTTAAGTCACCTTGGCTTTCTTGGGTTTATTTAGAATGTAAACTATGGGTTTGCTGAAGATGATCTCAGAGAGCCACCTATAAAATATGACGCAGTGAGTAGGAGGGTTTTCGGTGTTGTTTCTGTTTTTTGTTTCATCTTTTAGGCAGGCCAAGTTGGGCCCCATAAAGGGACGTCAAAAACAGTCCATGCACACTTCTTCTTCTGTAATTACTCTCTGCAAAAGGAAGACAACTCTTCTGTTTCAGTGTCTCCTCAAATTTTAAGTTTATAATGCATTTAAAGGGAAAGATGCATTTAAATGCATAGAAGTTGAATTACACTTTTACACAGTCTTAGGAAAGTCACACTAACTATTTAAGCTACCATAGAGACTTAACTTTCTTTTAAAAATCCAATGATTAATACGCCTTTCCGCCTCCACATGGATTATTTTTACCAGGGAATTTATTATGGCCAATTTCAGTGACTCAATGGACTGAATAGTACCACTGGGATCCTATACTTGCTATTTATAAAAGTAGAAAGTTTTCATAATCTTAAAGGCAAGGATAATGATTTTTCCCAAAGAACTGAATAATGAAAAAACATTACATGATCTACAGTGCCTATCGGTACATTTTAGGTTGAATCTATTAAAAATATAAGATCTTTTCAAATTGAAAAGTTCTGTCATATGTACAATTTCAGAATGCAAAGCAGTTGTAGCCACTGAGTTTAAAAAACTTGGATTTCTACTTGTGAAAAGTGAATTGTCAGGATATAAAAGAGGTAGCACCCCGTTCACATACACAGACGTTAAATCACACCGTGGAACTCTGCGTGGAGTCTCTGCTACTCTAGCCCAGGCGAAGTTGCCACGGGCTGAAGTCCTAAGTCCTGGAACCTCATGGAGAGAGGATCCTGAAAGAGGCGATTAAGGCTAACTGCAATCCTAGGCAGGGCTCTAAGCCAATGTCACAGCGTCCTTGGAAGAGGACATCAGGACACAGAGACTTGGAAGGGAATGTGGAGGCCCAAAGCCAACAGGCCATCTGCAAGCCAAGGAGCAAGCACTCTTAAGAGGTCAGATCTTGCCTAGAGCTTGGGCTCAGCAATCCTAAGGGATGAGACGATGCTTTGTTATGGCAGCCTAGTACACGGATAGAATGATGAACTTTGAAAATTAGATGATGAAGGTGGAGCAAATGTTTCAGTCAGTAAAATAAATTGCAAAACAGATAACATTCTGGCATTAACGACACTCTTCCACTTCCCAGCTCACTATTGCTCTTTTCAAATGGCACCAGGGACCTGTACTGAGGTTTGGCCAGGCTGAGGCAGCTATCCAAGGCTTGTCCTTTGAGCCCAGTGACGCCTGCGTGTGACCCCAGCATCTCCTGCAGAGCTCACTCCTCACTTAACACAGCCCTGCCCTGGGAAAGGGAAAATGTTGTGAATATAGATAACAAAATATCCAGAAGAATGAGTGACAGACGCGATTAAAATTCTTCATCCTTATTTACTTCTATGGAAAATAACAGACTTCAGGGTAAAGCTTCTCAGGTTGTAAAACATTGGGCAGTGGGTGTAGAGAGAAAGAGAAATGAAAAAGGGAAACAAGGAAGAAAACAGAAAACCCATGTAGCCAAAAATACTTCGGCACAATAGTTAATATCAATCCCCAAATTGAGTATGAAATCTATAGAAAAAGAATCAGTGACTGAACTCATGCAAATTGACTCTGAGATTGCTTTAGCCCTTCATTCTCCAAGTGACTTCTTTTTGTTTTTTAAAATGCATCCAGTAAATGCATTTTAAAGGACAGTCTTCTGGATGACGCCAAAGAAGACTAAGACTAATATATATATATATATATATATATATATATATATATATATATATATATATATATATATATATACATACACACACACACACACACACACACACACACATATATATATATATATATATATATATATATATATGTATGGACAAACACTTAAAGTAAATCAGTATCTCTGGTAATAGGCGCTAAAGGCTAAAGATGCATGCCTAAAAGCAAATGTTGCACAGATGCTTTTGCAGCTGATATTCAAGGTCCCAGCTTAACATTGTTAGAAGTCCGCTGCCCTCGGTGCTTATCAACTATTTGCCATGAGTTACATACAGCCTGGGTGCCGCGGGCACAGTGCCGAGCTAGATGCCATTCTCTCTCCCTGGTGTCACTTCTCCCAAGACGCAACAAGTAGAAACAAAATCTGTGAACAGATGAAGAACAAAGCTGGGCGACACTTAGGCTAGTTAGGGATAGGCGACTGAGGAAGCCGTTTTGGATGACCCTTAGTTGGAGACCCGAAGAAGACAGCCCGGTAGGAGTCCAGGATGGGTGTAAGAGCTTTGCGTGGAGCATAGGAATGAGGGGTGAGGGAGACACACACAACAGAAACATCTAGAATCAGACAGCTGTACTTGTAGTAATCTTCTTGTTTTCTGCTTCCTTAGCACTGGGATTACAGGCATGCACCACCACACTCAATCTCTGTGGTTAGCTCAGTGTGCCTGGGGGTGGGACGCATATGGCTTGTGGCACCAGGGATCAAACCTTGGTCCCTGCACTTGCCTAAGCAATTGCTTGGTCTGCTGAACTATCTCGCCAGTGAGGGAGATAGCTCAGAGGTCTATGCGCCTGCTTGAAAAACAGAATTTTTAAGGCAAGTAGATCTTAGCCCAAAAAAGTAGTGAGAGCATGGCCAATCAGAATGGCTCTCACAGAGGAGATAATAGGAAACACGAAGATTCAGGATAGATTTTGTAGACAGAGCCAGGTAAGCCTGTTGATAAACTGGGTCAGAGATGTGAGTGGGAGGGGAGAATTTGGGAAACTTAGCCACATGGGTAAAACATGGACACATAGCAGAAGTCATTCGTGCCTTGCTGCAGTGCAGAATGTCCCCCAGACTAAGCTTGGTGTTGACATCCCTTAATTCTATTGGTATGGTGGAGATAAATGCCATCTCTCAAAACATTCACCCAACTCAATAAATTGCTATACCCTCACAGAAATGTGGAGCACAGTTAGGCCGAAGGTTTGGTGAAACTGTGAATAGACCCGGTAAGAGCCTCTTTCAGAGACATGCGCAGGAGACCCCTTCTGATCCTTCAGGAATCAGACCGCTCTCACTGGAAATGTCCAGCACCAACAAACACTATTTCACTGTTAGGGCCACTTGACTTTATCTGATACCAAGATGGAGGATTCTGCACTGATTTGATAAACAAAAACCTACACCAAAGGAATTCTTTACACTGTTCTAAAAATGACACATACCGTGTTTTCTTGTCATGCTTTCCAGCTAACGATAACCTCTCTCTCTCTCTCTCCCTCTCTCTCTCTCTCTCCCTCTCTCTCTCTCTCTCTTTCTCTCTCTCCTCTCTCTTTCTTTCTTTCTTTTTTTTTTTTTGCTTGTTCGCTTGCTCACTTGCTCACTTTCTTGCTTTCTTGCTTTGGCTGGTGAGGCCTATAGTGCTGGGGATCAAACTGTGGTCTCTGCACGCTTGCCTACACTTGCCTAAACAGGTGCTTCAGACCGTTGAGCTATCTCGCCAGCTTGTTCAAACCCAATGATGTTCTTTATTACACAGCATATGCAACTGTCATTCTAATAAAAGCTGTCCATATGTGCAACTCCCTTTTGCAACTCCTTTACACATAGTTGTCTGCAGGCCTTCTTCTGAAATTGCTTACCCTTTATTCTACTAAGCATAAGTGTCAATGTCTCACATCTCCCTATATAGTCGTGGCCATGCTGCAGCACCCAGTTACTTGGCCAAATGCTAATCCACAGATTTCCATGAACATGTATGCGCATGCTCAATAAGTGTAACCTGTTGGCTTTGAGGGAAAGAAATGACATTCAGTACAGTAGGTGGTCCGCGGTCCAAACAATGACCTCAGGAGCAGAAACAAGGTTTCCTCAGAAAAAGTCCTGCTGCAGGGTTCCAGTGACAACTCCTGCCTCAGCCTGAAGTCTGCTGCTGTGTACCGAGGGCTCTGGACTTGTACACAGCAATGCAATGTTTCATGGCATAGAGTAGACAGATCTGTATTGTTTGTTTCTCGAGAGGACTCGGGGATAACACGTCTGTCCGGAGAGCTGCTTGAATGTGCACAGTCTAATAAGGTCTGTCTGACCAAAGTGCACTGTCGGGTTCACAGAAGGTATTGCTGGCAGATCAGGACTAGTGACCTTCAGGGAATTTGGGGACAACAACCAACACACAGCTCCAGTGAACGCATGGCTCTAGGACACTGAAGCTGCCTAGATGCAACCTTGCTTGTCCACACTGGGCACTTTCTACCTAGCAGCCAGTATGCTTGGCTTCCCTGAGTCGCCACATTCACGTCTACAAAATAAAGAACCAATGCTCGGTTCTTCAGGTTACTGTAAGAAGAAATGACTTACACTTGTACCTACATTTGAGCAGTGTCCTCGTACTCAATTATTTTTAAGGTTGAGGGTTTTTTTTATGAATTCCCTAGCCTCCATCTAGTAATCCCTTTACAGAAATTGGTGATCCTTCCTTTTATACTCTCCCTGTATAGGAGACCTTCTGCAGTGCTGTGTTCCTCTTTATCATGTAACAGAGAAGCAAGAGGAGCCCTAGGATAGCAAGCCTAGGACCCGAAGATAGGCTCTCACTATGCAATTCAGCAAAACCAGTCTTTCTCTTGGACTTTCGGGTCTGTCTGGCACCATCTGCTAACTACTTCATAGCTGGTATGATCTGTTTTTGTGCTTTCTACTTCCTTATGCCGACAAGTTTATAAAAATGACTAAGATATTATTATGAAAAAAATCTTCACTCACTGAGTGCCAGGAAGAATCTGTCACAAACTGACTCAAAAGAAGCTTGTTCAAACCCTCTGGAACTATAATTTAGTAATTACCTCAAACAACAGAACCCCTGAGAACTTCCTGAAGGTATGTCTTCAGTTGGTAAGCATGACCTTGGGGAAGTGCATTTGGCCTGTGTAAGACAGGCCAGCCTTCTCTTGATCTACTGATGAGGACACAGGCGTGTCTGTCCAGGACCATGGGGTGGACAGTCTGCAGACATGGTGCCAATCTGTGCAGCTCTGTGACGCAGTGAATCACGTTCCCAGGCCTTTGCCTATGAGACAGCATAAGCAAGGTGCTTTGTACTCTGCTTGGAAAGAGGGCAAACCAGAAGCACATGAATGGCCTTTCGTAGGCGTTCGGGTGGGAATGAGACGCAGGCAAACATTCTTTCTTGCCCCATCTCAGGCAAGGCCCCGTTGCTCCTCCCTCTTGTCTTCCCGCAGAGCTTCGAGCAGGCTTTTGGGACGCACTGTGTCGCATTTGCAGCGCGGCACTGACTCTGCATATGCGCACTGCCATTGCTTCAACTGCATCAGTCGCTCAGGGCCCAGAAACATCCTGCTCTCCTTGCGTTGGGACGTTTTACCAGCGCTGAGCTCAGCTGTCCATTCAGCCATTCCTTAGGAATGACTCCCAAGTACACTGCGTTGCCACTTTATAAAGAAAATGTGTGACATATTTCTAGAAAGGAGCCAATCAGTGAACTGCTCTGTACTGTCAGTGCCTCTGTGTAATTCCACTGAATTTTCTGTCTAAGTCAGGATCCTCATTTGCAGATAAAGCATTTGATCTCCTCCAAGGGCAACCAGGCACACGTGAAGGGAAAATCACTTCGTTTCCTTCCTTCCTTCCTTCCCTCCCTCCCTCCCTCCCTCCCTCCCTCCCTCCCTCCCTCCTTCCTTCCTTCCTTCCTTCCTTCCTTCCTTCTTTTTTTTTTTTTCTTTCATATTTGGTACAGGGTCTCCCTACACAGCTCAGGCTCATAGCGATCCTTTCTTCAGCCTCCCCAGCCCTGGGGTTCAGGCATGCACCATCACACTGGGTTTCAGTGGCTGGCTCAGTGCTCCCAGGGGTGGGGCTGGGATAGCATGTGGTGCCAGGAATTGCGTCCCAGTCCTTGTGCTTCTTAAGCAGGCACTTAGTCCTCTGAGCTACCTCGCTGGCTCTCATCAAGAGTTTCTGATACAGTGATGTCCACCACATTTCCTCAGAAAAGCTCTGATCTGCTTGCCTGCAAAACCCTGCTGTGGAAGGGTGTTGAGGAAGCGTGTCTTCAGGCGCTCCTGTCTTTGTGCTCCCATGTTTTTTCAAATGGGCTCACTCCTTTTCAGAATAGGGAATATGAGATCACATCACTCGTAAATAAAAACAAGAACATCTACACTACAGCAATATTTTCCAATTCCTTTGCTCATCTGCTCAGTCAACTCCTTCCAACTTCATTTCTGTCAGTAGATTTTCTGGGAACACTTTTTACAGCAATAAATATGTTACCATGTTTCCTTTTATTCCCACCAGATGTTAGGTATAATTGTTAGCTTATAAAGGAGGCATATAAGAATGTGGAGAAATGGTAGGTAGATTCATAATGGGAGAAAGGAAATAAGCACAAAGTAATAAGGGAAGTGGAAGCCAAGGAAAGCACAGTGCGCATGTGCAGATGTTACTTAGCTTGCCATCTCCCTTGAGCAAAGTGCAGAGGAGCAATTCTCCGCTGAGCACAGTGCCAAGCGAGTCTGGCAAGCCCATGGGCATCTGCGTGGTGCAGGACAGTACTGGTGGGCGCCAGGTTATCCACACAGAAAAGCCAGGGTCTGAGAGGACCATAAAGCATAAGGAACAATCGTGACCTGGACGGCCTGCGCCGATTCGTGGTCAGAAGAATTACATGGAATGGCCCCAGAGCTCTCGATACCAAAGCCAGCTTCTTTTATTTCTCCGTCTCAGTGTTCACATTTTTCTTTCCTGCTGCTTTTCCATCATCTGGGCTATATTAATGGAGAAATGGAGAGGAACCACAGCAATTATCTGGTACGTTAAGTGGAAAAAACTCCAAATTATCTCCTTTTGAAAGATTTGAGCAAATCTAAAAGCTGATATTTCGTATGATTGAGATGACTTCAAGTTCTCAGAACATGTAATTTCTTTCAGGAGCATAAAGTTACATTCTTAAAAGCAATGACATCATAAACTTTCTTTTCTAAATAGTAGGATATTATAGAGATCTCCATTCATTTGACTTTATTAAAACCTAGTCTCTTGCACTTTTAGAAAATCTAACGGATCAATGACTACCGATTTTACATCAAGGCTGTGATGTATGCATTGAACAAATCCCTCAAGCCTATTTTGATTACATTACTGTTGTCTGCTGCTAATCTGAATAGTTATGGATTGCTTGGCTCTGCCAGACATGGGGCTGTGGAGCTACACTCAGTTTCTCACTTCCGGAGGGAGTGTTCCTCCATAGGAAATAGGATCCCACTGCAAAGTGGTCCACGGAAAGTGGGGCCACGCAATCATTTTCCAGGGCGGGCCAGAGAGCTCAGCAGACTACAGTGCCTGCAGGCCTTCGATGCGCCACCCCTGGAGCACGCTGAGAAAGCAACTGAGACCACGGGTGCCTGGAACCCCAGCATTTAGGAGGCTGAAACACAGGAGAATCAGTAGGAGTCTGCTCTATGTAGAGAGGCCCTGTAGTGCCTGTACCAAGTGCATTACTACTACTACTACTACTAATGATAATAATAATACTAATAATTTCACAGTACCTTTGCATGTTCTAGCAGAGTCCTGAAGGCAAAGATTTTCATACTGCTGACAATATATGCAGCCGTGAACAGTCATCACTACAGAGGGAACACAGACCTCAGGCCGACGCAGGACAGGCTGACATTAAACATGTCAGGCTAACTTACTTATTAATAGTGCCATTTTTACTCTTCAAAGTATTTGGGCCACAAGACATGCGATGACTTACACATTAGTCATCCATGGTCTGTCAACCTCTGTTTTCTCATTAGCAAGATTAACTCACAGGACAAAACTGAATGACTGCTAAACGTACATAGGTGGCCCGACAGTTAAGATGAGTACTTAGCTGAGCCATATGTCTTTGTGAAATCTACTTTGAGACTGGAAACATCTACATATAACTGTTGACCTTTAAAACTATCAAAGATAGTGTTGTCTTAGCTACTTTACTCTCGTTGCTGGGACAAATACTGACACTCAAAATGAAGGAAGGAAAGGTTTTTGTAGCTCACAGTTTGTGGAGGTTTCAGTCCATATTCAGCTGGCCCAAGGCTGAGTGGAACAGAGCAGAGAGAATCCAGTTCATGGCGGTGGAACAGCAACAAAATGGCGGCAGAGGCAGCAATCAGGGCAGCAGAGCAACAGCTCCAGTCTGTCTCTGTCTCTCTCTATATTACATTCAGGGTCTCTGCCTCAGCCTATCCACCTTAGGCTACACCCATAATCCCAGAAGTACTTAAAATACATAATCCCAGGGATTATGGATGAAGTCCCAAACTCTAGATCAGTACTAAAACACATAATCCCAGTGATTAATGAGTCAAGTCTCAATCTATAGCAGTTCCCACCCAATGACTGCATGAGGCTTTAGGGGGACAACTAGACATAAACCATAACAAGTGTCATGCTTGTAATGTTTCATTTTCTACAAAAACCCAATTGACTAGATGCTTCTCTCAGGTCTACACCTGGGGCCCACACCTAGGACTCTAAGTTTCCACTTTGGCAGACTGGGTCAGTGCCTGGTGTAGGTTCTTGACAGACAGGGGAGGATTGCAAGGGTTGGCCAGTTGCTTCTGAAACAGCACAGCTAGCAAGCGTTCTAGCTTTGCCAGCCTAACAGTCTCTGCCACAGCTACCCAGTACTGAGTTGCGAGGTGAAAGCAGCCGTCAGCCAGGAAGGTCAGCTGTTGATTCACGAAGCGTGTGGCAGGCAAGACTTAGCCCATCAGCCTCAGGTGGCCACTCCTGTTAAGTGAGGGGTCTTGCTTGTCCTCTGGTCTTTGTCATCAGCTCTGTGCTACAAATCATTCCCGTGTCATGATGCTGCATAGAGCAAATTCCTCTTAGATAATAAGGTTTTGGTTATTGTGGTGGAAACCATTGAAAGAGTCAATTTGGAGAATCCTGTCACTTTTCAAGATTTACTTATAATTGATCAATTTTTCCTTATAAAATCTATTCAAGGGCTGGAAAAATAGCTCAGACATCTAAGCATCTGTGTGGCAAGCACAAGGACCTGGGTTCGATCCCTGGCACTACATGTTGTGCTGGCTGCCAGAATCCTGGGCACACCACACCAGCCACCAAAACCAGTGGTGGCATTGCACAACTGCAATCCCAGCACTGGGGAGGCCCAGACAGGAGGCTTCCTAGAAGTCTGAGCTGTAGTGAGATCCTGTACTAAATAAATAGATACATTTAAATTAAATTCTCCCTATTCCAGAGGGGAACGTATCACATTGAAGTATTACGGAATAATAGAATGTCTTAATTTCAAATGGTATTAATAATACTCCAATTTGTTTTACAGAAGGGTACATAGATAACAACTGTAATATTTAACATTTCCTTACAATTCTTTATCTTTTAAGACTTACAGATATTGGTTCCTGATAATTATGTCAGATTCCACACTGAGTGCACCTTTACAACTCTGGGGTCACAACATCAGCCATCTTGACTGGAAACGTTAAGTACCCTTGAACCTCAAATGAGCACGTCAGTGGAGAAACCATCCCCAGAGTGTGGTCCGAGCAGTCTTTCTGTTTTTGACTACGACACATTTTAAAGTGCCTGGTGGTCTCGTTCATCCTGGAGAAGGGCCCACCCCGGCTCCTCCTCCATCCCCTCCATCTATTGGTTCCCTGGCTCTCTGCAAAGGATCTCTTTTCTTCTTTTCAATATCGCTTTTATTTTGCTGCTTATTTCTGTTTCTCTTACATTAGGACAGGAGACACCACTCTTTCTAGTTCTCTGCGTGTCGCCACCTCTTTCTTCCAGCATCTTCATTTCCCAGAAGCCTTCGATTCATTCGAGAAAGCCAGGCACGCGCCCTTCCGCTGAGGAGTTTTGAAGGGTCCTCCGGGAGAGCAGCGGAAGACTGTGGTGAAGCGCGGTCTCAAGACAACCAGCCTGGACGCGGCCTGTGACCGGCAGAGAGGAGCCCTGAGGACCTGGAAGGCCTCTACCAGCCAGGATGGCCCATCAGCAGCCGAAAGCTGGAAATACGTTCAAAACTTCTACAATCTATTGGTATGAAGGCATCACACACACACACACACACACACACACACACACACACACACACACCCCAGTTAAATGTCATTTCCCACAGGAAATGCACTCTGCTTGCTCTCTCGGGCTGTACCAAAGCCAGTTTTCTATGGTACTGTTTTCCCTCCACTCCTCTCCTTAGATCGCACACAATCGCTTTCTGTGATAAGACGGAAGCAACGGTGCCCAAAGGGCACACACAATGGTGCGATCGCTGCCTAACCCTGAATCCCAAAGTTGCTTCACAAATAAAAGATAAGGTCTTCACAAAGCCTGCCCCAAGGAGAAGTCCCTGGAGCCTGTGGGCAGAATTGCCCCATCACCCAGCTTACAAGAGTCTGGCAGTGCTCCACCCCCCCCCCCCAGGATTCCCATTTCTGCCTCTAGTTCTTGCTGTCCTGACTCCTCTTGAGGGAAGGGAGCTGTGATCAAAGTTTCCGTAACTCACTGCTCTGAACATGGGAGTAACCAGACCTGGGCTCCTAGGCGCTGTGCTCTGAAAACAAAACGGGGCGAAACATCCTTTCCTTGTTGATTCCTTTACATCTCTACAATTTCCTGGCCTCTTAGAAGAGTTCTACCAGCTGTCTCTCATCTCAGCCAGAAAATGTCCCTGTAGCTGGATTAAATGATTAACTCTGCAACTGGAGATATACGGAGAACAGGGTGGGTGCTGGACCCTTTCCTGTAGGTGAGTGGAGTGCACAGCAAGGTTTCTGGAGTGCAGTAGAAACTATACCCAGTTCTGCTTTCAGCAAATAGAGAATGTTTGTGGAATAGCCAAGCTAAAAAAAATGACCATTTCTTTCTTTCTTTCTTTTCCTTCCTTCCTTCCTTCCTTCCTTCCTTCCTTCCTTCCTTCCTTCCTTCCTTCTTTCCTTCCTTCCTTCCTTCCTTCCTTCCTTCCTTCTTTCCTTCCTTCCTTCCCTCCTTCCTTTCTTCCTTCCTTCCCTTTTTCCCTTCCCTTCCTTCTTCCTTGTTAAGATGAAACCCTTTTATCTATCTGTCTGTGTAGTAAAGGCTCGGAGGCGCAGGGAGGGAGCTCTGCTGCCAGCATACGCGCTGCCCCGGAGGTGAAGGCAGCTGGGGGTGAAGCGGCTTCCACTCAGCGCAGCTCTGGACTTGCAGCTGCGGAGCTGCCAGTGCCCCAGCGGAGCTGGCCCGCTCCCTAGGACCGCACTGCAGATGGCAGCCCCTGCAGGAGAGGGGCCAAGCTGCTCACCATCTCATTAGAGTTACGAGGATCAGATTTCAGGGGTATTTGTTGGCTAGTTAACACATGGATGGAGCCACACTGTCTTCAGAAGAGAGAAACCTCACTCCCACCCGGGATGCTTACTGTGTGGTGCACTCAGCTCTTACATCACTTCTCTACCAGGGGGTTTTGTGGTCCTATCTGCAGTGGGATAAATGGTGCTCCCCAACAGATATCCATTTCCTAACCCCCTGAATGTGCGAGTGCCGCTTTAGTTCGGGAAAGGTCCTTGGAGATGTGGTTAAATAAGCATCTTGAAATCTTGGATCACTCAGATGGGCCAGGAGTCCAGGAAATCCACTCAGAGGACAGACACAGCTCCGTCCACAAGGTGCAAGGTTCAGGCCAAGGATCGCCTAGAGCAGCGTCAGGAGATGAGGGAAGATTCTCCATAGAGCAGGGGTCCCCAGGCCCCTGGCACGGCCACCCTTGGCCCAGAAGGTGCTGAGCCGCACCACAGGGGCAACCAACGGCCCTCTGTCCGCTCAGTAGTGAAGAGTGAGAACCTGCTGTGAACCGCATACACCAGCGACCTAGGCTATGTGTGCCCTACGGAACTCTAAGCAAGGACAGTAAGATGACGAATATAGCACGCAATGTGGTGATAACAAGCCACACAGCGTACTACTACTAAAAACCAGGTACACAAGCTTCAATTGGCATGGCTTCTCTTATGCACAAAGTCCAAATGTCAAAGAGCAAAACAGCAGCTAATATGAAGGAGGGAGCTCTGCCTTTCTGGTGTGGGAAGGGAATGAGGAGATGAAGGTGGGGTGCAGGGGTGGGAAAGGGGGCAGGATGAGGAAGGAGGATGTGCTGTGCAGGGATGGACTCCATCCAGGAACAGAAACGCTGCATACAGTAAACGTGTACTAATAAGACTCTGGGTGTAGGAATACACATAAAATGGTACACAAAGACAAATAGAATTAACCCTCATGGGGGGGGGGAAATATGGGCTGTGTTTCAGTCTGGCCGGAAGCCATCTCCTCCCCACGTCATCTGTGATACCAGGCTCTGTTGCCAGCAAGTCATGGGGACATTGCTGGGGTCTGCAAGGACGCGCGGCTCGGGAGCTCCCTGGACTTCACACCGCTGGCTGTGCTGACCATGTGAGAGGAGTTGCCTCACAAAACGTGCTTTCTGGTGAACTAAGAGACACTGCCAGGAAGACAGCAACGCGCAGTGCTTCAGCTCTTGCAACCGCCCTGATAGCCCCGGGTTCGTGATTATGTTTATCTTTTTCTTAAGGAAACCATATGAGATAGGGTAATCGTACTAGTAATTTCTATTGGTTTACTGAAAGCAACACTTAATGCTTATCTGATCAATCCTACATGCCTATATCTGGTAATCTGAGCAACTACTTTGGAGATAACCATATGCAATAAACAACTATTGTTAATTTCCTAGTGCCTTTAAAAAAAATAAATAGGTACTTCCCAAGGCCAACTGTGACCTGTGGCTCTGGCAGTGTGTCCTGACTGACCACTGGACTTTGCCCTAAGAGGGTCGCTCCCTGCTCGGCAGGCCCCTTCCCTCCCTCCCTCGCCGCCTCCAGATGCATGCACCTGCTCAGGCAGGAAGGCCTGCTCACCTGCAGAGACTCTGCTTGATGTTACCCTTCCCTGGAACAGTGCCAGGTCTCAGTCTCTCTTCTTCCTCCACTCCATCCTCTCTCTGTCCACCTAGACAACAGGCTGAGGGAGAATACAGGCTGCAGGGGCAGGAAGGTGTCCTTGGTGAAGGGGCTGCGGGTCCCAGGCACACTGGTGGAGAAGCCCTTCATCCCACTGCTTCTCCGTGCGCAGCAGGGACACAGCCTGAGGGAGCCCGGGGCCCTCAGTCTTGTGTCTGGATGCTGCAGACCATCATCAGGGAGCTTCTCAGATCCTAGGCTACCTTTCCAGGTCCCTGGAGAAAGCCAGAGGTCTTCTGTCCAGGTCTGATATCAGCCTTGGGAAAGTCTGTCATCCAGCTGAGTGAGTCTAGGAGCCATGTCATGAGGAATTTCTCAAAACTATTTATGTTTCTGGAAAGAAATCCCCTTTACTGCTCATTGTGTGATACAACTTGACGCCTACTGTTTGACCTGCAGATACCTAACTTTTGAATATTATGGAAGGAATTGGCACAGTGTTGCTTTCTAAAAAGACGAACAGGAATGAAGGTGCATGTGCCCTGCTGGCTCGCAACCAGCATCCTTCTAACGCAGGTGTGAGGAACATTGCTGGGCCAATCAAAAAGGAAAAGGGAAACGAGGGCCCTGCTTACCACTTCCGCTCAAGACCTCACAGAAATTCCTCTCGACACTTTATCAGCTGCTTTAACCTGCCGCTTGCCTACTCACTGCCCACCCACGCAGCATGTGTGTCATAACTTCGTTTCTCTGTTATGTTCCCTGTCTTTCTGAATATATACTGATGGGTCAGAATGCAAAGCTTCCCAGGCACCCTGACCCCAAACTCTCTTCCCCTTGGTCCCTTGAAGAGTCAAACCCCAAAGCACAAAACATGTCTGCTTTGACCGGGACAGGCAACCATGGAAACTCTCCTTTGTTATCCCTGAAGGTCCCCCGTAGACCAGGTAGCCCTGCTGTGATTAGCTCTCCCACAGTTGTTCCACAACCCCCAGCCTGTTACCTGGCTGTTCCAGCTCATAATCACCCTCCCTGAATGATCCTCTGAAGTCTTCTGCCCCCCTTTGTTTGTTGCTGTCTTGGTCTGCTGGACAGCCAGCCTGCTTGCTGCCCCCAACAAATCTATTCGTGTCAGAACGCCTGGCCTGGTTATTGTGTGGGTTTGGCCCTAACATATACAATCTAGTGAGTCCTTGCCATGTATTACTATAATTTCATAATGATCGGTTGTTAGTAAAACTCCAGATGACAAAACGAGTCACACCTTTAAGGCTGAAGTGGGGAAGGCAGGTGCCAACCGTAGATGTTCATGGAGCACTGTGAGGTCAGGTTCTGTGCTTGGTCCATCAGATCCACTGCACAAACCTCCAAACCCCATTGCATGCCCAGGAGTCATGCGTAAGGCTTAGCTGGAGCTGAGTAGTGGGCAGCCTGGCAGGAGGAGACGGGAGCAGGAGGCCAAAGCTGCGGCTTTCACTACTCTACACCTTCCCTGGTCAACCACCCCAGGTCAGAGGTTTCCCCTGTGGTTACAGCTGTGAGCATCCCAAGACATCGGCTCCCTGCCATGTTCACGGGCAGCTCAGGTCCCTCCCCTCACCAGGCTCCCCCCAGATCTGCCCTTGACTTCATGAAAGTCTTTCTAAAAAAGTCATAAAATAGTAAATATGCTGCATTTACTGTTTAGATGTGTGTTTAGGTGTCCACCCAATATTGCTACCTGATACTGGGTACAAAATGATTTTTATTTGTTACAAAACAAGTTCTTTGGGGAGAGAAAACAACGCCAATAGGCCACAGAAAATCTGATACAAAGAACTACGAAATGGAACGTGTTATGTTACTTCAGACCCTAGTGCAGACTGTAATGCTGTTTAACGGCCGGGTATAGACCACAATCTACAAGCTTGACACTGTGCTGAGCAACTCAACGTGCCATCTTTAACGCATTTGGCGAACATTCAAGGCAGGCACTATGCCATTTCAGAGTTGAGGGAAATGAGGCACAGACGCTTGTGGTGTCTCTCCTACACATTAGCTGCCAGGTAGCAAGGAGTCCGGAACACATGCACCGAGCCACACAACCCGTGTCTCTTCTGTCAGTGTCCTTGCCCAGGGGCATGGGGTTCTCTCAGGCTTCACAGGATAAAGAGCATTTTAAGAAATCTGGATCTTTCCAACCTGTCTGAACAAATTTCCATGAGCCTAATCTCCTACACCGGTGATATCTTCACAGAAACATTTTCACAGAAATCTCACTAACGTCTTAGGTCCATGAGCCACAGTCTAAAAAATGCAGTGTTTCACCCCTCTGCCTCCATCTCCTGACTTCCATCTCTTGGAAACTTCCCTAATACTTACCATTTTTCCTGGAATTGGTCAATAGACATTGAAAGTCTTCTCCAAATTATTAGGTGCCTGGGTGGTTATCAACCATTGCTGTGTGTGTGTGTGTGTGCGTGTGTGTGTGTGTGTGTGTGTGTGTGTGTGTGTGTGCTACTGGAAATTGAGCTCATGACCTTGTGCTTGTCAGGCAGGCACTTCAGATCCTGAGCTATCGTCACAGTCCAACTTGTACTTGTGACATTTTCAAAGCGTGTCCTAAAGTTTCTTAAAAAAAACAAAACAAAACAAAACAAAACAAAAACTAAGTAAGTTATCCGATACAAGGTCTCACTATGCAGCTCGGACTTGTAGTGATCCTCCTGTCTCAGCCTCCCCAGTGCCGGAGTTACAGGCGCGAGCCACCACACCTCCTCCTGGGACTGGCACGGACTGAATTTGGGTACTTGTGCTGGCCAGGCCAGTGAGTGTTTCAGTACCATTCGCCGTGTGTAACGCTCATGTTCACAGCAGGAGGCCAACGCGCGGGCACAATACGACTCTTTGGACGTCTCCTTCTGTGGCTCTTCCTTTACTTTCTCATCCCTGCTCTGCTCGCCAGTGGCCTCCCCTCTTCCTTCTGTCTACCTTCAATTTTGCAGCATGTCGTAATTCAAGGATGCTAAACAAGGGAAAGGAGAGAATAACTGTAACAGGAAGGTTCCTTTAGCACTGAAGGCCGCGGCCCCGGCAGGGCCAAGCGGTGCGAGTCTGCCCGAGTGATGTCCTAGGAAGCGTGCTGGAGCGGCTGACTCTGATGAGCGGTGCTGAGAACTTCCACCACTCACTCAGCACCCACAGCACGCCGCATGCCGTGCTGAGCTCCTCACATGGGTGGCCTTGTTTAAAGTTAGTGGCAAGTAAGATCTGTAACTTACACTGGAGAAACTGAGTCAAACAAAAATGACTGAGCAAGTTTGCAAACCTCAGGCAACCCAAGTAGAAGAGAAGCATCTTCAGCCCTGATGCTGCAAGGCTCTAGTCTTGATCCACAGAATGCTATATTCTTCTACTATGGATTAGCAAGACTCAGAAACTCGCAAGGATCTAACTTACTACAAATACAAAGAAACTGGAACAACGTGCAATGCAGGGACTTACATTTTAAAGTCAGGTCTTCGAGCTTAAAACACTTGACTTTCATGCATTTCAGAGCAGAATTGCATGAGTGCAGAAGTGAGCTGATGGTGTGATAGACAGTCACAGAGCCAGCAGGGTCAGCGGGTCCTGTGGTACCAGAGCGAGTTCCAGATCCACCGTCAGCCCCCTCTCTCGTGTCCCCATGCTTGCCACGTGCCATTTGCTGGAAGCATCGCCATTCAGGTCTTTTCAGAGAAGCAGTCATTGGAATAGCACAGGGATTCCGGGCTGGTCTGAGGGTCTTCCCCAGACCTCTCGTCCTCTCTCTCTATCCCCAGACCTGGCCATCGGCCATGGGAGCAGGGCCAGGGAGTTGGCTTCAAATTGAAGTGAGGAGGAGAGGCTGGGAGCCACAGAGGTATATCACCCTGGGCTCTGCAGAGGACTGGAGAGAGCCACACGATGGCGAAAGCATCTGCAAAAGGATGGTCATCAGCAGAAGCTGCAACAGGACACTAGTTGTGACACTAAGCAGTCAGGAGCTGGTCATCTAGAACAGATCTGTCAACCTAGTGCCTAATGTCCTTATGCAAGAGGACAGGATACAAGGTCCACAGACAGAGAAGCTGTGGAAAGAGAGGTGGCGACTGCAGTAGGTCTGTGAACCAAGGAATGCCAAGGATTTCTGGGAGCCAGTAGAAGCCAGGAAGAGGCAAGAAGGGCCATGTCCGAGTTTTAAGGAGCATGGCCTTGCAGGTTGGATTTCAGACTCCCGGCATGAAATAAATCTGCTACTGTAAGTGACCCAATTGGCAGTAATAGATGGTGGCAACCCTAGAAAACTAAGACAGAGTGCACTGCGTGCTCATGGAGTCCTCTAGGAATGAGGGAGACGGCTGAATAATGGAAATTAATGCATGTTCCATGCTGTAGTGAGTTCATGCCCATGGTATTACAGAGCTCTCAGAACATCACTAAAATTACGCTGTGGCTGGCTAACTTTAATTTATTTTCTGTATTGTGGTTCTCTAGGAATCTATTTCTTCATGCAAAAAAAAAAAAAAAAAATTAAGATGGCAAAGGATGGGAGTCGTAGGCTTCTTTACAGTGGGTGCCAAATGACAGTGTCTCTCGGTTGGACCAAATCCAGGCTGCCTGCATTGCCCCACACTGCCACACTGCCAGTGCCTTTCGCGTGTCTTGATGACATCATCCCCCTCCCAGCAGCGCAGAGATCCAATCGCTCATGGGCCTGAACACTCGGGTGTTTTCACCCCGCTTATGTCCCTGTGAACTGGACCACCTCCAAAAAGCCTCATTTCCTGTCCGTTCAGCTCCTGGTCAAGGCCATCTTCTTGAAAAGTCCTTTCTGGCTTACTCGGTCTTTAATCAATGCACCACGGTGCGTACTTTTCAGTATCTTTAGCTTTAGCAGTCACACACATGGTTGTGTATTGCGCAGCATACATTCTTTTGATTGGATCAATTTTTATTTACTTTATTAATTGCCTCGTATTACCACAATAAATCACATCAAACTTGGTACTTCAAAAAGAAACGGAAACGTACTCTTCTGTATAGTTTCAGGAGGCTGAGGTCTGAAATCAAGAGAGCAGCCCAGCGGCACCCGTCGGAAGGTTCCGAGGAGACTCCTTCTTGGCCCCTTCCAGCTCCTTGCGACCCCTGGTATTTTTAGGGTATGGCTGAACGGCTCCCAGCTATGCCTCGGTTTCCATATGGCCTCTTTCCCTGTGTGGTTCTCTGCACGTGTCTCTCATAGACACATGTTCATTGGATTTAGGGTCCATCAGGACAGTGCAGGGGAATCCTATCTCGGGAGTCTTCATTTTTAGTTACTTCTAAAAACATAGCTTTCCCGGCAAAGTCACATTCACAGCTTCTGATGGCTAGAAAATGAAGGTGTATTTCAGGTATATGTGTGGAGGGAGACAGCATTCCACTTTGCCTGTATCTGTAAAAATGTGTATGTTATTATTCTGTAAGTAATTTGCTTGTTCAATTGAATCAAATGAAATATCTGAGCTTAGAGGTTTGAGAATCTACAAACTGTCACAAAGCCCAGCCCTGTGTGTGATGACATTTCTGATTGCTGGCTTCAGTACATGTTGGCTTACTATTATATTATAATTATCATTATTACACACTTGAAAGGTGGTGGGCCCTGTGAGTAAATCAAAGGCTGATGAAGTCTAAGGATCTGTCACAACATTTATAAAATGGAATTTAGTCTAATCAGAAACAGGAAATCCAGCTACTCATGAGGAATACAGTGTATAGCAAATATGCGCTAGTGAAAATTAAAAATTAGAAACTGTGACAATAAAATAATTAAGAGTGGAATCCAGACAGTGATAACATTCCAGATCTACTCATTAGCTGTATGATCTTTAAAGTTTCTATATTGTACTTTCTCTTCAATCTGGAGCAAAAAGAAGAAAGAAGAAAAGACCCCGCCGGGCTCCCCTTCATGTACCAATGGTACAGGTGGAAGGGTGAAGATAGCAGCGGCGGGTGTCCCGGGTGACACTTCCAGTGCGTGAACCTCGGAGAGCAGGGGCCTCGTGGGCGGCCGTGAAGCAGGACACTGGCACAGCCACCGTGGCGGCCAGCCCTTCTCTTCTCCCTTCGGTCTTTGGCCCTGAAGGAAAACTCTTGCTCTGTCATGCACTTGTGCCTTGTTGTGGCCAGGCCCAGAGCCCCAGCCCTGGAGCCAGCAGTCATGAAGAGGAACCCTGAGAACTGTGACTCTGAGAGGAACCTCTCTGTGCTTACTGAACGGCTTACTAATGTTCCTCACAGTGACAGTAAGTTGACCAGCGTAAGTGGCACCTTTTATTTTCGCACTAAGATCAGTGACCGTTCCGGTTCAGAGACAGCCCATAAGGAGCCTAGAGCCTGGACCCACTCAGGGCACCTGGGGGCACTGGCTGGTTGGGAGGAGGATGGGCTTTAGGAAAATCAGTTCATTGGCCAAAGCTATTTCTGCGTGTTCCCCTTTTCTGTCCAAATATTCCACTTCATCATGACAATCGAGCCCAATCAGTCAGATAAATGGACACACTCCAATGTGGAATATTGTTTTTATAAAACATTTCTATTTCTGATGACAATGAAGAAGTGTCACTGCCTTACAGATGCCACCCAGAGCTGGCAACATGCTGCTCCAAGCAACGCTGGAAGCTCACCCTGTTGCCAAGTCAGAGCAGACAATGGGCCGCAGTACACACCAGATGCAGCCACCTCGATGTTGCCTCAAAGGGTGTGGTGGGAAACGTGCCACGCTTATTCTGCATGAGAACTGCCACTGAGAGTCTTCTCTGTGAGACAGTGACACGGCCAGCTGCTGCCCATCTCTGCACCCAGTGTGGCAATCTGCATTACCGTGCATCGCTTCCAGCCAGTACGCGACTCTGAGGTGTTCTGCTGAGCACGCACGGGAGGGATGGTTGCCTTCCTCCAGCTGGGAGCACAGGAGCAGTGACTGGCTTACTGGCAGCACTGAGAACAGGAGGGCACCGTTTCCTCCTGCTTCTCCTCCTCCCTAGAGGAAGCCCTTCAACAGAGACTGATTGGAAATCATTGGAGGTGAAGCTAACCCGGGTGGTGCCGGAACAGCGTGCCATATTCTAGGAGGCCTTGGTGTGACAAGGGTTAGCGCAGGGTGTGTACGTGTTTCCATGCCCATGGCCAGCTTTGGGGTGCCCTGCAGCTGCTCAGAGGATGCATGGTGTCTGAAGGCCTGCTGGAGCAGGTGGCTGAGGCTTCCCTGTCTCCTCCCGTGTTGTGCGCACAGCTCTCTGGGCAGCAGAATGCAGAGACTCAAGACTTGTCTGAAAACAAGTGGTGGTGGTCAGGGTGCAGGCAGAGCGTGGCTCATCAGTACCTTGGAATCAGAAGCTGCTTGTGTCAAACACTGATAACTGCAAGCCATCTTACGATGGGAGACAGAGGGCAGGGCCGGGTCCCTAAGACTACAGTGTGGACTCAACTTACAGCAAGCCATCCTCAGATGAACAGAAGAACAAAAACAGATGGTATTTAAAGCTAGCGGCAGTGCTCTAGGCGGGCATGCTATGACATGCAGTGCTGAGCAATTTCTGCAGACAGGAGCCTTAGAAAGTGCACCTCCACAAACCAAGATGGGTAGGACATGTAGTTTTTGTTTTTTTGGGACAGGATCTCACTGTGCAACTCGGGCTGGCCTGAACTCACTTGGGAGCCCAAGCTGGCCTTGAAGTCCCAGCAACCCTCCTGGCTCAGCCTCCAGAGTGCTGGGATTACAGCTGTGCATCTCCACATCTGGCAGGCAGAATCTTGTGGTATCACCATTACTCATGCTGTCATTCCTTGGTGTGAATACTGCTGTGCAGTGCAACACCACACACACACACACACACACACACACACACACACACACACAGATAGGTCCGTTCTACAGATTCTCCCAATTATATGCATCCAGATGAGGCCCAGGAAGGGAGGTCTTTATAAATTCAATATTCTTGCACAATTTCAGCAACCATATAGATAGATTATATACATGTATATGTATATTCTAATCTTTTATTTTAAAATGCCTCTGATATATTGTCATCTATTTATAATAAAAATTCAAGCCTGTGGAGGGTCTGCACAGATCCCTCATTCAGTCGCTCACGTTGGTGCCGAGGTTCAGAGTGGCTACCTGAGGTGCCTGGTGGACAGTGAGGTAGTGACAGGGCCAGGCTTCCCACCTGGGCCCTCCTCCTTTGGCGTCCGTTTCTGTATTTACATCGCCTCCGTTCCCACCCCAGCACGTCTCTTTTCTCCCCACCAAGCATCCTGCTGCCTAATACTCTTAAGGGATGACCCAGGGTGCACCCTCACTTCCACAGCTGTTTCTCTGAGGGCTCCCTTCACTCCCTGCCTTACTGAGCTGCACTCTGTGTGCACTCCTGCTTCTACTACCTGCTCAACTCAGTGATGGGTTTCTCCATTATCTTCGGTGCTTCACTGGCTGGCCTTGGCATAGACGCCCTGTTTGGTCTTCCTGATCTTTGTAAGCTGGGCCCACCCAGTCTTTCAATGCTCTGCTCCTCTAAGATTCTAAAGCTCCATTAAACCAGACTTCCCTCTCATTAGTGTCATGCTGGTCACATGATTCATTTTATTTTTATTTTTTCACTTATGTATTTGGTATAGAGTGTCACTAAGCATCTCAGACTCATAGTGATCCTCCTGTTTTCAGCCTCTCCAGTGCTGGGATTATAGGTGTGTGCCACCATGCCTGTTCTTGGTGTCTGGCTCAGCTCATGCTGGGGCTGGGGCAGGTGCACTTGCAGGACTGGGGATCGAACCCTGGTCTCTGTGCTTACCAAAGCAGGGGCTTAGTCAGGTGAGCAATCTCACTGACCTAGTCACACCACTCATGCATGACTTATAATTGTCCTTGTTGGATATTCCAGCATCCGGGGTCAGGCTTGGAGTGTTCCAGTTCCCACGGTGGCCTTTCCTCCCTCTTCTTTCCTGCTTTGCTCCCCATGTTGCCCCCCGTACCTACTATGCACAGAGGCTGCCCAGCTAGGCCTCCACCCTGCCACAGCCCTCCAGCTCGCCTGCTAAAATTGCAGTGGCTCTCTTGATCCCAGGGCCTCACCTCTGCTAGCACTCCAGTACTAACCGTGCCCCTTCCTCAGGCATCGACCAGTTTCCATCTATATTTTCTTTGCATTCAGTCTGAATCCTGTGGCGACTACTACAGTCCATCTCACGCACAAGTCTTCAACTCCTTTGCTTTCCTCCACCTCTCTGGCTTTACCTCAAACTCGTTTTCCTAATCTCCCAACCTCCTTTGCCTGCCTCCTCGGTGATTCATGTTGCTGAAGAAAATCAAACGGCTCTGTGGCTCTGCTTGAAAATTATGCATGCAAGTATGGAGTAAGGTCTCCGTGCTGTCCAGCAACCCTCGGTACCTCCTTCCTATGGTCCCTTTTATGTTGTCTGCGTCTGTTCTCCTGACACATCTTGGTCGCTTCTTCAAGCCCATGCTCTGCTGTTAGGGTGGAGATGGCCGTAAGCATGCATGAAATGCTTGGCTCACCCAGAGAATCCCATCCTGACCTGCGTGTTCCCCTTCTGTATCTAGGATAAAGAGCTCCGCTTCAGGTCTGCAGTCCCATCCACAGGAGGCGCTTGCTCAGCTTCTCAGCCGTCCCATCACCACTCGGATTTCTCGACCTTCACTTACAACAGTGCGTACAGGTTGACGCACCTCTACACATGTGGCCCAGCTTGCTGGCTTCCCGTTTACATGTAAAGTTTTAAAAATCAAAGAAAGGCATTCATGTTTTCAAAGTCCCAAGGCTCTCTCTCCAGAGGCAGTCACTTGAAATTCTTTTTACTGAATCTCCTGTGGTACCCCTCTGAACACAGTGCTCAGAAAGTAATCCTGTGTCTCAACTTCACACACACACACACACACACACACACACACACACACACGCTGAATCTCTCCTTTGCCCATCTTCATTTTTGTGTGTGCACTTAGCACAGGGTCTACAGGGTTTCACTACACAGATTGGACTCCTAGTGATTCTCCTGCTTTCAGCTTCCCAAGTGCTGGAATTACAAGTGTGTACCCCACGCCCAGTCTCAGTGGCTGTCTCAGCGCACCCTGGGGCATGACAGGGACTGAATCTCAGCCACTGTGCTCTGCCTAAGCAGGCCCTCTGCTCATCTTCTCAGTGTACTTACACCATAGTTTGGATTAAGCCAATATGCAATGCTACCTAAGCTAGCAATCTCTATTAATACATGAGATTACTAGGTGCTATGACTGCATTTTATCATTTGAATTGGACCCTCTCGGCACCAGGAAGAGATGGAGCCGAAGAGGGTGGTGGGAGCCGTCATGCAGGTGCACAGGCAGCAGGTCTCACGAAGCGGTTCTGGCCAAGAAATGCAAGGCGTTCACGGGAAACACGAGCAACGGCCAAGAGGAAAGAAAGCATAGCCACAGTTTTAGAATGAGCAGAACAAGAGAGGCGTGCCTCTCCACAGCAGGAAGAGGACTTACACACGAGAGGGAGCAAACGGTTTCCCGAGTTTCTTTTGGGGCACAGTGGAAGCAAAGCCATTTGCACCCGAATGACCGCTCAAATTTATTGTTTCATATCATAAACCCCAAGCCACTCATTTCTATACCCAAATTCTTCAAATATTAAAACTGCCCTAATGTATTTTAATTAAAGGACAATGTGTTGTGGGAAAATCTAAGTAGAACAATAATTTTTTTTTTCTATAGAATAATTCCACCCACCATTCTTAGAATCCCTACCGCATTCACTTGGATAAAGACATATTGCTCATGGACTCTGTTTGCAAGCCCACTGACTGAACAGCACGGCTGTGCTAAGTTTGCAAAACTCATTGCTCATTCCTAATAACCTGAAAATGGTTTATGTGATAAAGAAATCAATATTTTTTTTGCCAGCAAATAAAATTGATAGTCTTTGGGTTTTCCAGTTGAAATTAAATCTATTCTGAATTGGGAGGTTTGAAATGACTTGCAGTGGAAACCTATCTATCTATATATCTACTACATATCTGTCATATATCATCCATCTATCATCTATTATCAATCAGTAATCTATCACCCATCTATGTATCATCTATCTATCTATCATCTATTATCTATCTTCTAACATCAATCATCTATCATCTACCTTCTACTATCTATTTATCATCTAATATCTATCAATCATCTATCATCTACTATCTACCTATCATCCATCACCTACTTATCATCTATCATCTGTATCACCTATCATCCATCTATCTGTCTGTCTGTCTATCTATCTATCTATCTATCTATCTATCTGTCTATCTACCAACCTACCTACCTACCTACCTACCTACCTACCTACCTACCTACCTATCACCCATCTATCCTTTTGGTCTAATAGATATGAGGTTCCCTTCATGAACACAGATAAGGCTTCCGGTCAGCACATGTAACTCTGCTGTGCAGTTGGGGAACCTCACCAGCATGGGCTTTATTTCCAGCAGGGAGAGCATAAGATGTCAGTGGCTGCTGACCACCCCCCTTCTTCCCTGTGCAGTCAGGTGCCCCCTGCCCTCTCATGATTCAAAGCTAAGTGGCCACTAGGAAATCACTTAATTTATTGAAGGACCACTTGATGTGGCAATTAGTATTCAATATTTTTTGGTGAATATAAATAGGACAACTGGAATGAGGCCGGGCCAATTGGACTTGGGGAGAGGTGATAAATGAAAATTTCAGAAATCTATACTGAGAAACAACTATTCCAGCAGTAAATACCTCTCATTTTAAAATGAAATTGCTCATGAAATAAGGAAATAAGAGTCTTTCTAAGGGATAAATAGATTCTCCATAATGATTCTTATGAAGAACCTGTAATTTAAAAGCTAAAGCACCTTTAAGAAAGACCGTGCAGCTGCCTAGGGCTTCAAATTGCTATATAGTCATTAATTTCTTGCTGCATCTGAAAGATGTCAAAGTAGTAAAACATACATGAAAATCACTTCAGTTCATATGCAGCTTTATCTTAGTGAGGCGAAGCATTTCTCAATGGGCCACAGGGGTTTTCCTTGGAACTGAGAACGGTGTGGAAAGCAGCGGGGAGGCACAGCCTCCCCCAGGAGCTCCATGACAGAGACCAGAGAATAGCCGCGCCTCAGCCGAGCCCTCCTTGTCTGGCGCTCTCTATACTGCTGAAGGGACGAGAAGGTGCCGGAAGTGCAGGCCGCCAGGACTTTCCTCTCTAGTGTGAAACATTTGAAAAAATAAAACATCAACCACCAGTATCTGCCTCCATGGATTTTAGGTGACATAAACAGGTCTCTAGTAGGGAAGAACCTGTGTTTTTATTTTGAGAAGGAGTAACCTGTCACTGCGAGTGCCGCCGTCATTTCTCCACTTACACCTGAAGGCATGGTCAGTTTTTAGTCCAGGCTAATGTTTACTCTGCTTCTTTTGGCTTCTGGCAGTATGTCTGTTTTAAATAAATAACAAAGCCAAGGGGGGCTCCTGAGGCTAGGGCGACATCCCACTGGAGGAATTCTCTCTTCCATTCAAGAGCCTTCTTGTGGTAAGTCTTAAACATTGGAAGAAATGAGCCGCGTGGCAGGATTAGCGAAACTGGAATATGAACCAGATGAAGATGAGAAAGAAAGGTCACCCAGGAACCAGGGCCCTGGGAAGGCCAGGCCAATGAGCCGGACCCGAGGTGAAGCCTGGGACAGGAGGACAGGGAAAAGACCAGGGAAGTGGCTCTCAATTCAGACTCTCAACTAACCGACCTGCCCAGCTCAGGACAGAGTGTCTTTCAAAGCTCTCTAGGTTCTCACTTCAGTGTGCTTCCAGGGTTCAGAACTAGTACACTGAACATGAAGAGTCGAAAAGCTAGGGAGACCCTGAGAGGCTAGGGAGACCCTGAGAGGCGGGGGAATTTGAGGTAGAGAGTAGACAGCCCATGTCACACGCAGTGCGAGTTGGGCGTCTTCGTGCTGAAACAAGGCTGAAAGCTTTGAGTGTAGGGAGCACAGGAAACCAGTGCACCGCAGTGTAAGGCCCTCTGACTGGAGACACGCCTTAGGGACGCCTGCTGGACAGAAAGCGCAGCTGCAGTTTCTAGGCATCTTGCGTACCCAAGAATTGACATCATGGCGTTTCCATAGTTATTAAAATGAAATAGTGAGAGCCACTTAAATTATTTGATGATTGGCCTAGTGAAGTTTTGACTAATTTTAAAATAAAAGTATATATATAATATACACATATTTAATATTTAACAGTAATATGGTGCTGGCGAGATAGCTCAGTGGACTAAGCACCTGCTTTGGCAAGCACAGGGACCAGGGCTCGATCCCAGTCCCACATGCCACGCTAGCCCTGCCCCCAGGGTACACTGAGCCTGCAGCTGAGTCCAGGCATGGTGGCGCACATCTGTAATCTCCGCATTGGGGAGGCTGAGAACATGAGGATCACCATGAGTTGGAGCTATGTAGCGAGACTCTATGCCAAACGTATGAAAGAAATAATAATAATAATAACAACAACAACAATAATAAATGTATTTCAGGAAATATTGAAATTTGAGAGTATACATTCTCTGAGGTTAATCTGGTTTATTATTATTACTATTATTACTATTATTATTATTATTAATGTATTGGGTTGATGCAAGGTCTTACTGTGCAGCTCAGACCTGTGATCCTCCTTTCATCCTCCCCAGGGCTGCAATTACAGGCATATGCCACTTTGTCAGGACTCTAGCAGGCTCAACCTGCCCTGGGGGGCAGGGCCAGCTCAACATGTGCTACCTGGGATTGAACTGTGGTCCCTGCACTTGCCTTAGCTTGCCTAAGCAGGCGCTTTAATCCACTGAGCTATTTTGCTGGCCCTAATCTGCCTTATTTTACTGCAGGTATCCATGTAAAAGAATGGGACTCTGCAATTTATTTTCCACTTTCCACCAACATGATCAGTATTGCTCCAGATTAAAAAATATTCCTCTTACACAGTGAGTACCATTCTAATGGAAGAAAAACAGCATTCAACCTTGGAATTAGGATTCACTTTTTCTCAAAGTGAAAGTAGGGGTTTTCAAATTCCATATGGGCAATTTCCTTTTTTTTTTTTTTTTTTTTTGTCTTTTTAAGACAGGGTCTCACTATGCAGTTGAGGCTGGTCCTGAGCTCACTTTTGTAGCCCAGGCTGGTCTCGAACTCGCATCAATCCTCCTGCCTCAGCCTCCCGAGTACTAGGATTACAGGCGTGCGCCACCACGCCTGGCTGGCAATTTCCTTAAAAGAGATATTGTTCTACGCCTCCTAGGACCCAGAAGCTCTATGTATCAAGCTTTATGGCACCAGGAATCAAACCTGGGACCTTGTGCTTGTGAGGTAGGTGCTTAGCCCATTGAGCTATCTCCTCAGTCCTAGGTACCAAGCTTTTAAATACTGAGTCCAAGTCTCCAGTCTTCAAAAGTGTGCCACGTGTACTGCACTTGGCAAGGCAGATGTGTACTCAGGCCAGGTGGACACGGCAGCTGTGCTCCATTTCGCGCTCACCAAAGGTGAGTGTCAGCATTATTCTTTCACTCCTGGGCCTTCCAATCACCTGACTACACATATGGCAGAGGCCCAGGTAAGTGAGAGCGAACATGTGACCCACGTATTGCCAACTGGTGAATCTCAAGTGCAAACCTTTGAGGCTCAAGCGCAAACCATTTTTCAGAGTTAAGATTCAAGATCCACACTAGTTGATATAATAACCCAGGTATGTTTAACTTTTAGCTAGTAGGGGGTCCTACGGTAAAGTAAAAGCAATCCTGGGCTAGCGGCATAGGGTAGCTTTCAGCCTCTCTGTCTACATGAGCTACAAATGGTGATTTTTCAGAGTCACATGCCTTTGTTAGTTCTATTTCTTCATATGCAAAATGGAAACTACCCTCATTTATTAGGTTGTTAGTGGAATGAATGGAATACTGTACATAACATGCATCTTACTACAAATTAGCCTCCACTAATTCATTTATTTTGGAAAAAATGCACCCATATTGCCCTTCCTGAAAACAAAGCCCGGTGCTGTCCAGAGGGTTAGGAAGGAGACACTGAAGTCCGCATGGAGAATGCCAGCACGCCAGAACACACCCATGTGGAGCACCACAGCGAAGGCTCGTTCACTGCGGGTTCCACAATCACGATCTTGAGAAGTGTCAGCACAATCCACCGTTACATACAAACACTAAACAGAAACTCTTCAAATACGTCTTCTGAAGACACTTCTTCTCAGAGTTAGCCCATGTAAAGGGTTTCTTTTTCGTTTTCTGGCGTTGATGTTGGTGCCACGAAGTTATAAGAAACATATGAGAGAAATTACACTTCAAAACTGAGACTTCTTTCCTGCCTCACCCTCACATGTGTTGAGCTCCAGACACGATTATCCTCTCAGAATGCACTACAGATGTGTTACTCAGCAAATGGCTGCAAGATGCTTGCTCCGATGCAGGCTTGCAGGCCAGCACCAGGAGGGGCTGGTGAAGCCCGCAGCAGGCGATGCGGCTAGCGCACTGCCAACCTGGATCAGTTTTTGTTTTCCCTGAGAATTTTGGCAGCTGTCCTCCATCTCTTCAGATTGCACTTATAATTGGTTGTTTCCATGGAAACATGGACTTGAGACCATAGTCTTTCTTATTAACAAGCCATAAAATGGACATGTGCTCTCAGCAACATGGGAATTTGTGGGTAACAACAACTGGGACAAAACTTGCCATCCATGTTTGCAGGATGCCAGTTCTGTGAGCATGAGTAGTGTACCCCCAAATGTGAGTCTGAGGGGCAGGCATCTCCCCGATTTCTTTCGGTAGTAATTTACTTGACAAGGAGCTTGGGATCCATACAGCATTTTAAAAAAATATAATAACAGAATTCTACCTCAGGATTTGCACTAATTCTGTTACAAATATTCTGAGAATTTTGGAGAAGAAATGAAATTTGCTTGAAGCCTTTCTTCTTCAAAACTCAGTCTGATCTAGAATGGAGTGTGGGAAAAGTCTGGTGTTTATGACTGGAGTTACCATGAGCAAAACAATTGCTTTTTTGCTTTTAGTTATCAAAATGCATCAGCAGCCAGCACAGCCAGCTCACACTCTAATCCTATGCCTCCATTAGATTCTGAACTGCATGAAACAAGTGTGTAAACTGCAGATTCTGCGGAAGCTGGAGTGTCTCCTCACTGCTTCACCCGGACAGCCACCCATCACGCAGACACATTAAGGTTCCAAGTCTGTCCCATCTATGAAGAATGTAGCATTGTGACAAGAAAGAGTTGGTTCATACTGAATAGCACAGATGAGGTCTGGTGTCCAAGGCATTCAGTGTGTGTGATGGGGGCGGTGGAGGGCCGGCCAAGTAGTTGGGCCAGCCAAACACCTCAGCAGATTAAAGTGCCTGCAAGCAGGCGCAGGGGCAGGGTTTTGATCCCTGGGCCTGGGGTGCTGGCCCCACCCCCAGAGTACGCTGAGATGGCAACTGAGACCAGGTGTGGTGGTGCGCCTGTAATCCCAGCTCTTGGGAGGCTGTAAATAGGCAGATCACTTCGAGTCCAATCTAGTAGTGAGACCCTGAGCACCCTGTAGACCCTTCCCTAAAATACAGAAGAAAAAAGTGGAGGACAGCCTGTGAGACAGCACCCCCTCACCAAGCTCCACAGCACGGTGGAGGAAGGCGCCCAAGGGCACACGTGCAATGAACACGGAAGAAGACGGCAGCTTCCAGAACCCTGGCAGAGCCCTTAAAAAATGCACAGCATGGAAAACTCCACAGAATAAGTTTACAATAGTGGTTCCAACAGGTTGCAAATTAAAAGTTATAAACTTCAGAACTATTTTTGTGCTGTTCAACTAATAGTGACCCTTTAACCACTCCTTATTCAATACAGTTTGTACGTCCTTGTGTTATTCGATGCACACATATTCTACACCCCTTGAGATATCTGCATGATGTTCAATTGTGGCGTGGTTTTTACAGTTTTCATTGTTTAAATTTAAGCCAAAAATACATTCCTGTTTTCTATTCAGGCTATGACTGGTAGACAGTCTCTGTTCATTTTTGTTCCCTGTCGCCAAGTTCCTCTCACAGCTCTGACAGCATCTTTCCTCACCTATTTCTGAGGCAGACATACTGGACATACACCCTTGTCTGAGAGGTCTCAAGGTAAAGAACTGAACCCTGGCGCCTGGGATAGTTCAGCACCATGGACAACACCTAGAGGTACACCAGCCTCCACCGAAACTCAGAGCCTCCGTGAAGACAACTTGGATAACGGCACTGTTGATTTCTGCTGGTCTACTCAAAGGAGCAGTTAATGCCTGAAGTATAATAGTGATCATTATCCACAAGACTGATGAGTTAGTTTGGGTATAAAATAATTTTAAAGCTAGAAAGTCTTTTTGTCATTACAGTAGAGCTGCGCACTTTCAAAGCCTGAGTGTGGCATATTGCATTAAAAAGGTGGTGCGTGGAGGGTTAAAGTGCTGCTAAGCCATTGTGGACCAGGCCTGGTGGCACCGTTGTGGACCAGGCATGGTGGCGCGCCTGTAATCCCAGCTCCATTTCAGGTAGGAAGGACGGAGCACGAAGCCACCGATGAGGAGAGGGCGAGTTTCTGAAGGATTTTCGAGTCTCCTGGTTGTTCAGCTCATCATGACAGAAAGAAGTAAAAAGGTTTAAATTGCTTCATGTACACATATCAAACACCTAGAATGAATGCAAACATTACCTACTGTAAACATTAACTAATAATGAGGAGGAGGAGGATGAAGGAAGAGGGGGAGGGGAGAGAGGAGGAGGGAGGTAAGTGGGGGGAAGGGAAGCGGGACAGAAAAGGATCGGGTGTGTCTGCTTCCTGGATCCCCTGCTCCCTAAGATGAATGGGGATGCCATTCGTTGGAAACGAGTGCTGATAAAATAAACATTTTCAGGAAAGGCGCTGCAGGCTGATGGCACACTGAGTTTCTTCTTTAGTGTCCAGCAACTGAAGTTTGATTTTTGTCCTTCCTAGGTTGTGGCTGGAGGGGATTTGAATGGGAAGGTCTTCAGTGATGCTGTTTCAGCTATTCTGCTGTGCTGAATTGATTCAAACATTTGCCTTTTGCCTGGTGCTTTTGACCGCGTGCAAAAACGGCCAGCCTCAGATCAGGGAAGAAGGAGACCAAGGACACAGCGCCATGCAGGCCTTGAGGGCAGCATTCACCGTATGCGTTATCACCACCTGGTAAGACCCTCAGGAAAGAGGCCTTCCACAGAGGCTTCTGTAGGTGGTAGGAACAATGGGCTCGGCACGTCTCGGTTGAGGAGGATGCTGACAGGCATTCAGGACAATGTGCTTCTTACCATAACACATCTTCACAGTGTAAACATCCCTTGTTTATTTCGATGAACCCTGCAGATGGCTGAAAGTATCAACGGTGAGAATCTGTCCTTGCACGCATGAAAGAAGAGGTCTGCATCTTGCCTTCTCACTCCTGAGAAGAGGAATCTGCCCCTTCCAGGTGATGCATGCCTTGATTCACTGCCAAAGTTCTCACTTCTCAGTCCTGGAAATTGAATTCCAAACGAGTTTAGGAGGAGACGTGCAAATGACAGCACTTCTCCACCCCTGTAAGGACTAAGTGGTGAAGCAGGATTTGAAAGCAACGGGTCTTCTTCTGGGTTCCCGTGCAGATTCATAGCTCTGGGGGGCCTCAGGGCTCGCTTCCGCCCCTCCTGCCCACAGGCCCACACTCCTTTTAGAGCTCCTAAAGCATCTGTACTTCCTACCATTGCTTCTTCTTTTGCTTATAATCTTTCCCTCCTTGACAAAAGGGGCTGCTGAGTCTCAGGTATGAAAGCATGATGAGAAAATGCTCCTCTCAGTACTCAGGTTTTCACCTGCTATGATAGTACTGGGTGGCCAAAGTGAAAGCGCGTCCTCAGCTGCTAGCATAGGCTGGAATCTATGGAATGCAAAATGTGCTGCTGTTTTGATAGCAAGGAAGCACTTTCTAGGAACGTATTGGTGCTCTGTTTTTGTCTATGTGATGGCTAATTCTAGGCCTCGACATGCCCTGGCTGAGTGATGCAGACGGCTGAGAAAGCCAGGCCATGCTGCTAAGGGTGACTCTGAAAGAGGTTAGCTTTAGTCTGAAGGGCTGCAGAGCAATGACCTTCCCTCTCCCATGGAGGGCAAGCACTCTCCGACCCACTGAGGGCCCAGAGAGAACAAAAGATGGCCAGGAAGGCGGGCTGTGATCTCTTTTGGAGCTAGGCATTCACCTTCTCTTCCCCTCAGCATGAAACCTCCAGGGCCTATGGCTTCGGGATGCTGGGGGCTGCACCAGCAGGGCCCAAGTTCTGAGGCCTCTGAGAATTACACTGCCTCCTCCCTGACTCATATCTTTGGCTTGGACAGAATTGCACCTCTGGCTGCCTATGGTTCTCCAGCACATGCAAAGCATATGGTAGGATTTGGCCTTAACGATGGCATGAGCCAAATCCCACAGTGCATCATAAATCCCCTGGCTTTCGTATTCTGTCCAAGCAACAATGACTAATACAGTTCATAATTGTCATTAGTGAGGCTCAAACTGGATGTCATATGTTTGCAAACCCAAAGTGAATATAAACACTAACCTCAAAATTGAAACCTGTGAAACCAAGATGGCAATAATGCCTTGACGTAATGAAAGAAACTCAGGTTATGCAACCTGCACGGTAACATGAGATGAGCTCCACGGCTTTGCTCCAACTAAGGAATTCGTATGGGACTGAACACGATTTGCATCAGAGATAATTGCGTAGCAAGCAGTAATGACCTAGTATTTTCCAAGTAATTATACAGATGTTAGTGCTCGTTACTCCAAAATAAATGTCAACTTTGCAGGCTGTTCTTGCATTTCAGAAAATTCTCACACATTTATTTCTATCTTTTTTAAAATAAGCACAGCTAGCCCAATTAGATGTTTACTGTATACTAGGCACTGTACATGCATGATCCAATAGAATGCTAATAATACATGTGATATCAAGTTATACCAATTAGATAAAGCACAAGGAGATTAAGCTCTTATAGGTTACTGCTGTCCGCAGATAGCAAGTGAGGCACCTTGGGACCATATCCAGAATTATCTTATCCTCTTAGGTGGTATACATACTGCTTCCCCATTTTACATTCATGCAACATCGAAGCCTGTAGTTTGCACAATGACAAGTTACATGCATCTTAGAAATAAAAATGAAATACATCAGATTTAAGGCAAGAGAAAAGAATAAATGAAAGACAGAAGCAAGCATGTATAGGTTAAAGCATTTTGGGGCCACTGGAGAAGGGAGAGAGCTTCAGGCATGCCTCAGCCACCTGGTCCAACACCAAGGGCCGGCGAGACAGAGTCAGACGTCACACACAGGGCCCATACTATCAACACTCACCGCTGCCTAGCATGTACTCTTTGGAAGTTACTACAGAGTGCACTTTAGATATTCCTTAACACTACTGAAAAACATCTTTTAAGCTTTTCAGTATTTTGAAAATTTCACACAAATGACATACCTTCATACTCTAAGTAGATGCTAATTGCTTTGCAAGAATTATTCCAATAGGGCTGGCAAGATAGCTCAGGGGACTAAGCGCCTGCTTTGTCAAGGGCAGGGAGGAGGGTACGATCCCTGGTACCACATGCCATGCCAGCCCCACTCTGGGCATGCTGAGCTGGTGACCGAGACTGGGCATGGTGGCACATGCCTCTTATCCCAGCACTAGGGAGGCAGAAAACAGGAAAATCACTATGAATCTGAGCTGTATAGATACATAAATAAAAAAAAAAAGAATTATTCCAATTAATTTTTACAACTCTAGAAGGAGGCGCTGCCGTCCTGTTGGTTTTGCACATTTCATTTACAGCTGAGGAGAGTGGCCTACTGGGAGCAAATGACTCTCCTCCAGCCTCAGAGCTGGGCTTTCCCGGCTGGAATGTGAACTCAGAATCCTTGATCAAATTTGAGCCACCAAAGCACCTACACTAGAGCAAAGTGAGTTCCGTGCAGAAAACTTCATGGAATGGTCAGTGCGATGGTGTATACAGAAAATTGAAAGGAAATGCTTTCTTTCATACTTTTTAGGAACGGCCATCATCCAATACTAAGGTATGCGAATGGGCTGTGCTCACAGAAGCGTGGCCTCGCCACACCCCGCACAGGACACACACACCGGGGCGCACACCCTCAGCCTCACCCGTTAGCTTACAAGTATTCACCGAGTGCTTGCTAGGTGCTGGACACTGTTCTGGGAGGCGGGACGGGCCCGCAGAGCCACCAACGACGCAGACGCGACACTCCTTCCATAGCTGCGTTCCCAAACATCTGTTTTGCAAAGCAATAAAGCTATTTTCATGGGCCAAATTCTGTCATGTGCTGGCTTTAAGGAGCTGTGAGTCCTCCTTGCTGGAGACAGGTTTGGTTTCTTCGTGAGACTCCATATTTCGAAATGCCTGAACCGCTTCAAAATGAAGACATATTCCCTTCCATTAGCACTAGGGGAAAACGTTTAGGAAGTGCTTCTCAGGTTTTGATTTATGAGAGACAAAGCCATTTATCTTTCTCACCAGGGAATACTTAAATATAAATTTCTTCTCATGAGGTAATTTTGGAGAAAAACATCTCTGCAAACAACATGGGCAGAAATGGAATTAAATATCTAGGGACACGCTCAACAGTTTGCTCGCCTTCCCCATTAACTGTGCTACTGCGCATCCCGGATACAGTGAGCCATTAGGTCTGAACTGTAGGCAAGCGGAACTGTGACTGTCCTAAGGCCGGCGCATTAGGCATGCATTCCCTGGTGCCTGATCTCCAGGCTGTTCGTGGAACCGATCTACTTCACTAAGGAGGGAGGCTCATTCCAGCTGGGGTGATGGTTATTTTTTTCCAGGTGAGAAAAAAAAAAGGTCCTTTTCCCGTACTTGGTCAAGTGATGTTCTAAGTCCTCAGAACAGTTGCATTCTCCTCGTGAACCTTGAGCTAACTGCTCTATAGGATATTTGTTTTCCTGACTTCTGTCCTGCTTTTCCAGCAAGCCACCCCTGAGCACACACAGTCCAGATGGCCTTAAAAACCTGTAATTTCATCACTTTTTTGCATCCACTGTTTGACTTTTCAGGAAAAGAAAAGAAAAAAAACCAAAAAACCCCCCCCAAAAAAACCAAAAAAAAAAAAAAACAGAGAAAAGCAAAAGATTTCAGTCTCCCACAAATGGAGAGAATGTGGAAGTATGGTTTCCCGAACGTGTAACGGCACCCTAAGCATAGGTCCACGTCGCTGGAGGAAAAGTTCCATTATTTAGGTAGAAAATGTACATGAGAATTACCTGAGAACACACACACACACACACACACACACACACACACTTCTACAGCCTTGGCAAATCACCAGCATAAGTAATCTTATGTTTTCATCAGGTGTAACCATTATTAAATTTAAAATATGTATGACAGACTCAAAGCGTGTCTATGTCATTGTAGAGATCTTATTATAAGCATGGTCTAAAGCAAGAAAACCAATCAATACCATACTCCTAGAAAATACGATTTTTTTTTTTTAAAGAAATATATTGTTCTTATTTATTTAATGAATTTAGGACAGGGTCTACAGGGTGTACAGAGTACACAGGCCTCACTACGGAGATCAGACTCAGAGTGATTCTCCTGCTTTTGACTTCCCGGCATGGGCCACCACACCTGGCCTTGGTTTCCATCTCAGCATGTCCTGAGGAAGAGGCCAGCATGGCACGCCTGGCATTGAAGCCTGGTCCCTGCACTCTCCCAAAGCAGGCGCTTTAGTGCACTGAGCTATCTGGCCAGCCGTAATAAAGATATTTTAAATGGGTTTACTGTAATTATCTTTATGTTTGTGCCATTTGCTGATAGAGAGGTGTGTTTAAAACACAGCACTAAGATGAGTGGTACTTCTCTGGGTGGCATGTTGTTCCTGTTCACACACAGCATCCTCATCATGACAACTTACAGCACAAATCTTTCACGTCCTTAGGTCATTAGATTGTCCTCACCAAATGCATTATTTGTGTCATAAGAATACTAATTGTGAAATTGGTTGTGTTCCTGTGTTTGTCTGAATGACAAGGTAATTCTGTAAGTGCCTAGAACAGGTGACAATGTAAGAATTTGCGAACGCTTATTCTTCAGTTGGATTTCACTTTTGTATCCTTACTTTCCTTTTATCTAATTTTTATGGGTTTCGTTTTGCTGTGTCATGATTATCCAGCTCAAATTCACTTTATGAGGCAGAGGGGAGGCTTTCCAGAGACGGCGATAATCTCATCTACTTGCCAGCAGCAATCATTTCTCATCATGATTTCCTGGGACTCAAGATGCATGCAGTGGCCTTTCTTTTTGTTTCCTCTGTCTGGTTGTTTTTTTTTTTTTGGAAGTCAGATGCACAGAATGCAGTTGATTTCAAGGTTGAAAAGAAGACCGTGTAGTCAAGTGAGGACCAGGGAAGTCTGGGTCCTAACTAGGGAACCATGGGTAGGTGGATCATAAAGAGGAGAACCATGAATCCAGGGTTTAATTCAGGGGCTGGGACTGCAGCTACTGGTACAGCACTTGCCTAGCCTGTGCCCTGGGTTCAGGCCCAGGATTGCATAAATAAATAACTAATCACTGCATAACATAATGAGTATTAACTGGACATTTCTAAAATCCTTCACATGCAAAAGTGAAAAGGCAGAGCCCTCCCCAGAGAGGCTGCAGGGAAGGCAAAGGAGAGATGCAGGGTGATGACCCACGAAGCCTTCAAAAGCAGACATTTCTAGAGGCTAAGAGAGTGAACTTCAAAGACTTCTTTTGAGCCAGAGAACTTGGCCCGAGTTTTCTATCCCCATAGCCCAAACAAGCAGGGTGGGGTACAGCATGTTTTTCCCACACTTTAAGCTTGGGAAGAGGGTTTTGAAAACCACTTGAAGCTGAAATGAGATGTCTTTCTAAGCCCACTGAAACACTTATCATCAAGAAGATAATAACACACTAGTGATGCTGCGGAATACTGCAACTCTTAAACAGCGCTCATGACAAAATAAACTTGAACAGCACTGGTGAAAAAGGCTGACAGTCCCTGGAAGGGTAACCAGGAATGAGCAAGGCTGGGGGCAGAGTTAGGCAGCGAGGCACTGCCTAGAATGAGCAAGGCCCTGGGTTCAAGCCACAGCACAAAAGGAAAAGCACCACACGATGGGTGAGGCATAAATGTTCCCACAATATCATGTGTCGACAGGTGGGACTTTGGGAGCTGACCGGGACATGGGGGTGCTAGACTCCCTGGGGGGGACACCACAGCAGAATATGCTACTGGGGGCAAGGCCTGGAAGGGTCAGGTCCCTGGGGAGTGTGGCTGGAAGGGTGCGTCTCCCTCTCTGCCTCACCTGTCTCCCTGCTTCCCTGTTTCCCAGCCACCACCAGGCACTCAGTTTTCCACTCACTGTGCCCTCTGCTGTCCTGCTTCTGGAGCCAGCTGACTGTGGCCTGACTCTCTGAGCCAAAATAAACCTCTCTCCCTTTTAGCTGTGGGTGTCCGGTATGCACTGTGTCCACCAGCAAGAAAACGACTAAAGGCAGCGTACAGAGAGAATTAGTCAGCATCTGCTGCAGTCTAACAACTCTTCTACTGCACAGAACCCTGGGCGAGGTGAAAACACCTTCACACAAAAGCTTGTGGCAATGTTGATGACAGAATTATTTGTAAAAGCCAGAATGGAACCCGTCTGCCTCGTCCACCGTTTCACAAGCAAGGAGCCGAGTGTGGTGTATCCACAAGCCGAGCATTAGTGTACCGTCAAAACATTCAGCGTTTGACACACTCTGCCTCGGATGTGTGCAGCATACACTGCACCAAGTCACAGAAGTCTATAAAAGCCACCACAGATTGTAAGATTCCTTTCCAGTGAAACCCCTAGGACAGGCAGATGCAGGCACGAGAAAGTCGAAGGTGTCCTGGCGCTTGCGGACGCGGGGAGTTGGGGGAGGCGAAGTTCTTGGTGTCATCGCCCTGGGCTGAAGTCCAGCACCGAGCGCCCCCCTTGCAGCACTGCCTCCCCATGCGCGGGCGCTTGGCTCCTTCTCGTCCCTGTGCTGAGGACCAGTGCTGTCTGTCTTCCTTCCCAACGCAGTGACTCGCAAGGCCCTGAGACTCTGCAACCCCGTTTCACGACTTCATTTGAGGTTCCAGGGATTTCCTCATTTCGGCGATAGCACGGTGTCTCTTTTCTCTTCCCTGCCTACTCAGCTGACTACAAACGCTTCTGTGTATCCTCAGGAGTTTCTCCTCAAGGCCTCTGGACAGAGCCCCAGAAGGAACACCCTGGCCCGGATGCTGGCTCTGCCTGCCGCTCCACCACCCATCACCCAGCTGGAGTCCCTGCTCCTCTCCAGCCCAAGACCTGCACCGTGCCTCTCCTCAGATGTGTCTCTTATGCCTTGAGTGTGAGCGACCTCTTCCTGAGCACCTAATGGATCCTTCTTTTGTGATTCACATCTGAGAACAACAGAAAAGAAGCAGGATGAGGCAGGAAGGAAGGCAGGAGGAGGAGGAGAGGGAAGGGAGCGTAGGGGAGCGCAACAGACAGAGCCGGGCAGCTTTCGCTCTTGCCAGGCCGCACAGTAGCCTGTAAAGTCTGACAATGTTTTTCAATAAAGGACACAGATTAGAAAAATGGCGTGCCATGCAGGCCGACCAGCTACCAGCCCATAGATCAGGAGCCCGTGGCTTTGGGCAGCCACCCCAGACCACAGCAAGTAGCTGCAGAAAGAAGATGTGGCGGGTCCACCAGAGCATTTGGACATGGCCATCGCAAGCGGCAAGGGAGCAAGGAGGAGGCCCCCAAGGCCAGCATCTACAGACAGGCTGGGGCAGCAGGGCCAGGGATGGGGCCGCAGCGAGACCGATACCAAGCTGTCTCCTGGGGAGGAGATTAGTGTAGAAATTTAAAAACTAGTGTGTGGAAAATATGAAGCCATAATGACAAACACAACTTTAAAACTTCAGGAAATATTTCCTCTGAGAGACGGCGCTGCTTCCCCTCAACCAACACTGCACGATGTCACGTCCCTGCCAGCTTGAAATCCTAACCTCGCCTCTTGGAGACACCCACGTTGCGGCAGACACTTAGGTCCTGGGCGTTTTGTAGCGTTTATTTTTCCTGCTACAGTGCTCTTTCCAGGGCAGACACTCCAGGGATATTTGTGGAACTCATACATTTTACTCATTCCCATTAATCACTTTAGAAAAAATACGATACTAATCTCATTTTCTTCTCATTATACTCATGTTAAATACAAGTGCTGATACTCGTGAGAGGCCCCAGGCAGCGGGCACGGCACAGCACTTATGGCCACGCTTGGCAGTGTATGGCTGGGCCTGTCATTGCAGGATAATTTGGCCAGCTATAAGTTTAACAGTCCCATGCTAAGCCCTATTATGGCATTAAATAGAACCATCAAGCAAGTGTCACTTAATCCCAGGGCAATCAAGTAATTCCTGAACAGGCTCAGCCACTCTGCTCTTCTGGATTAAAGAACAGGGGCAAGGTGGCAACTCCAAAGTTAGATCCCTCTCCCTTTAGTACAGAGTTCCCCAGCCCGGCAGCCCTTACGCACCTGAAGATGAATGAATAAGTAAATAACCGCGAGGTTCCTGCGCTGGACCTGCTGGGTTTTCTAGGTTTTACAAAAAGCATACAGTGCTACATGCTCAATGAAACTACGGAAGAATCCAAGAAGAACAAACATTGAAGGCTTCATTTTATTCACTAAAAATAGCTCCACTGCTTTATATTATTCACTATGTTCATTCGTTAAAATTATACAGTAGTATACAACATTTCTTTTATATTTTATCACCTTTCTCCTTTTGTTTTTACTTGATCTATTTCTTTACATTACTTTATATAAGTCGCTTTTGAGCGCTGGGACAATTGCTAACTATTGGTATAACCTTGCTAAACGAAAAAGTAATTAGAGGAAAGTCTTCTAGAAATGAATAAATAAACACATCTGTGGAATTAATGTAAGAATTATTTGGTTAACTTGGCCAGAACCAACTTTCAAATACTGAGTTTTATGTCTGGAAAAAAAGTGAAAGTGTGTAAAACAAACATACCATGGGCGGAAGAGCCCCTAAAATTCACTGAGGGGAAATAGCACAGGGAATCCCTCCGCCGGCTCCCACGGCTTTTCTTTGTCCTAGCGTTTGGACACGCTGCAGACAGAGGCAGCTCTGTGCCGTGCTGAAGAGTGACTCCACACGGCTGTTGTTTCTGGCGCCGATGGCCCTGGGGTCTGCGACGTCGTAGAGTCCGACTAGGAGCGGTTCGCTGCCAGGGCCTGTGCAGAGTTGGAGCCGACCCGGCTCCTCTGCCTCCCTCTCCCAGCGCACGCAAGGCCTCTGCTCATCAAAGGTGCGCATCCTGCGGATCGGCTAACAGCAGAACTCCCGGCAGGCACAGGGGCTAGCTAGTCAGACCATCCGCCGGTGCCTTGGGCGTCCAGGTCTCCACCCAGGCCCTCCTGTGGAACCCCGCGGATGCAGCTCCCGAGCACCTGCGGATCACGTAGTCGCAGAGCGAGCCACAGCTGACACAAGAGCAAAGCGGAGAGGGGCAGCAGTCTTGTGGGGGCCCCCCAGCTGCCAAGTCTGGATTTCACCCCTTGCCATCTAGAGAAAGCCACGGTCTGACTACCCCTGCCTCTACTGGCTTCCAGGCCTTTGGGGACTCCGACATTTAGTAATGTACAAGGGCCATCGGGAAACTGGGGTGGCTCTGCTTCCTCCCAAGGGGCAGCTGCGAAATCATGCATAAGAACAGTACTCTGAGTATTCTGCGGTTTATGGTGACCTATATATTTTTAAAGTAAGTGATAGGTTTTGAATATATTCATACCAGTTGGTTTACTCCATACCTGATTAGGCAGCCCACTTGGACAAGGCATTCAGCGGGGATGATTCTGACTCTATGGAAAATGCCATCTCTTCCAAGGGAACAAAATGAGTCAGAACGCCCAGAAAGATCTTCAGATTTTTTTTTTAAGAATTTTTTATTTTATTTATTTATGTTTTTCTTGTTTCATAACCTTTATTTGCTTATTCACTCATTTTTATGGCTGGCTCAGCCCGCGCCCTGACGGCAGGGCTGGCGCAGCATGTGGTGCCGGGGATCGAACCGCGGTCCCTGAAGCTGCCCAAGCTTTCCCAAACAGGTGCTTTAGACCACTGAGCCATCCCGCTGGGCCCAGATCTTCAGATTTAAAAGAAAAGAAAGAGCAACTGCGGGCACTTCTGCACTTGGCGTGCTTCTGTTGAATTCTTCTACCACCCAGGTACTTACTGCATGAAGCTACGTGGAAATTTCGACTGAGATCTGACCTGAAACACGTCAGCATCACGGGAGAGATGATTTCCTCCATGCCGACCTGTAGCCGGTGAGCCCAGGGACGCTGCTACCCTCGCGTTAATAAAGCACAACGTTAGTGCGAAGCAAACATGAAAGCGAGGCGGTCCGCGTTCTGCGGCGCGTTACCCACCACAGAGAAGGTTGCTGAGGGCCGTCGGGGAGCTCCTGCCATCACTGCCCTACTCGCCACCTTTTCCTTTCATCCGAAAGCAACACCCCTTTTCCCCTTCTCTGGGATCTCTCCCTCTACTCTGCACCCCCATGGCCACAGGAAGGCATTGATCTTTTATTTTCTTTCAATCATTTTCTCTGCTGCAAACACAATGGATGCCGTAGGCTGGATCTCCAGGTTTTCAGCCTCACAGAAAGTCGCCCCTTCTTGGCTGTGCTGAGATGAGAGGCTCCCAGATACGAGGGTGGGTGTGTCAACCTGGTTAGTAATAGGCATGAAGTCTCCATCTCGTTTTATTAGCATCAGAATGTTAAAATAATCAATTCTAATATCATGGGAGGTCCTGGATGCAGTGCCCTGGCCATCTACCACAGCAATATTTCACAAGTCCATATCTGGAGAAATTCACTTTTACCCACATCAGTAGCAGAAAGCTGTCCCTTTATGTTATATGACTGGTTGTGCGAAGAGTGTGCACAGAAGTGGATTCTACCAAACAGAACCAACCCTATGTCCACAGGATGTGTAAACCAATGAGTCATGGAAGGGTATGGTCACATCTAGTCTTCTGAAACCTATGCTCTCTTAATTTAATAGAAAAGCCTATATAAATGGCCCACATTTATCACATTTTTATGCCTTTAAATAAAATAGTATATTTTAAATTTTTATCTCACATATTTTATTTTTGATGTGTTCAGTGCACATCACAATATGATACTAAGGAACTATGAATGAATTTTTGTAATACCTTAAAGAAGGAAAAAGTGAAAACTGGGATAAGGAAGGAGGATGACACCGAGGTGATTACTAGAAAGACACTGAAGCCACAGGCCATTGTTATATGTGTGCTGTACACTTTGTCATGAACTTCTCAGTACCTCAGAATGTAGCTCGACAGGACCATAGTACCTATAAAGGGAAAAGCACTTAGAACTTGAGAAAAATTTCTCCCTAATGTCCCTGTCTTTATAATATGGAGGCAATGTAAAATAATGTCTTCAAATTTTATTGCATTTTCCTATAACATGGTGCAAGAGAATTCTACGTGTATGTATTTTTTGACTACTGCACTTATGACTTGATAGTAGAACCAGCTAACAGTCTAGGTATTTTGTAGTTGTCTTGCTAAATATGTACTTGTTTCTCCTGGAAATCCTGGAAACCTGGCTTCCAGTCTTCAGTCATTTGTTACAGGGTGCTGTAGCGTAGGGTCAAGAACAGGTGATTTCTAACAGGCTCATCTGATCAACACTTTGACTTGATTAACTATTTCACTTTATTAAATGGAGATAATGCCAGACTGACTTTGTAGCTTTGGTGTGAGTGTCACCTAGAGTCTCTCGTGCTGCTCTGAGGAACAGAATATTCCTTGAAAAGCTCACTTATGACTAAACTTATCATCATTCTGTGCTATCGGTGTTCGTGCTCCTGTGTCACACACGGCCACTTAACGTGACTGCCTATGTTCACATGCGATGCACAACATGCTACAGCCACAGGAGCAGCTCTGCTGTACAGGCAAGATTCACATCTTCACTAATCACACGGAATTGTGCTGTCGCATGAAGGCTTCAGGGCAAATTGGTAATAAACTCATTCAGCAGTAGTTGGGAATCATGGTACGTTTCTCTCTTCCTTAAAAGGTAAACACAGTCGAGGAAAGGAGCTAACAAAAATATTACGTGGTTAGTGTGCCTGTGAGCCATAAGCAGAAAAAGCCATCCGATAGATGGGCTTCTGGGAAGCCACCCATCGAAGATCTCATGGAATCTGGGCATCCGAGCACAAGTCTCCTCTGCTTGGGCTAAACAGAAAAGGGAAGACAAATCTACCCAGAACAATAAAACCAGACACTGAAAACTAAATGACCAGAAATTGACACCAAGTATTTGAAGGAACAGTTCATGTGGAAATAGTCTGAGAAGATGAAAACAAACAAAAACTGATTTTAATCTTCCCTGGCTTGATGGCTTGATGCGACCAGATAAAACCGGCTTCTTAGTTCCACATGCTCTTGAACCCACTTCAGGGCATTTCTATGATCACTCACCTCCACAGAACTTATTTTCCTCGATTCAGTCAGCCCACAATGCACTAGGTATTGTAGCTTTACAAGGGAGAGTAAGTCGATCATCTTCCTATTTTTAGTTCTACGCCTAAACAAAACTAAATGACATAAGCTGCAAACAAGCTTGCTCTTTCAGGAAGAGCCTGGTGGCGTCTCAAAGCAGGTCTTGTTGGAAGAGCCCTGCATAATGATCAGAAATGTGCTCGCCTCTGAGTTTCGCCACCCCTGAGTCTGCGTCTCTGGCACACATTCTTAAATATTTGTCTCAATTTGTTTGATTAAATAAAGGAAAATAAATACATGACGACATATTTTTAAAAGCTCTTGAAAATCAGAAAATATTATTCAGAAATAGAATAGTTCCATGGTTTCAACTTTACTTAGTCATATTCATTTCTTTTATTGGGCAGGGCAGCAGAGTGGAAGGCTATAACACCTATAGCAATCGTTAAATTTCTAGGCTAATTTGCAATTTGCAGAAGCATTCTTTAAAAGAAACTAAAAAAAAGAATTACAGTTAAGAATTTCTATTGTAACGTCATTATTTTCTGACCAGTCCAATAAGACCAAAAAAAAAAAAAAAAAAAAAAAAAAAAAAAAAAAAAAAAAAAAAAAAAAAAAAAAAAAAAAAAAAAAAAAAAAAAAAAAAAAAAAAAAAAAAAAAAAAAAAAAAAAAAAAAAAAAAAAAAAAAAAAAAAAAAAAAAAAAAAAAAAAAAAAAACCAATGATAAAGGATATAGGATTGGAATGGAGGAAATCAAGACATTATTAGCTCAGGTTCTACCACTTACTCACATTTAAAAATGAAAATTGTCTTGAGTATGACGAAAGTGATTGGTAAAACAAACGCAAACCAGTACACTCAAAAGCAGAGTGTTGGAAGAACACACTGTGACCGGTGAAAGCAGCCAGGGCCGAACACCCTGCACCTCTAAGATTCCATTTGTATGAAACCTGAAAGCTAATCTATACTGACAGAAAGGGAATCGCTGGTTCTCTGGAGCTTAGAGGGAGAGTTTCACTGGGCTACGGCGACGAGCAGCTCTCGGGAGAACAGGACTGCTCCGCTTCCTAAGCGTGGTGGTGGCGGTGGCCGCTAGCAGTGGTGGGCGTGGAAGTCCATGCGTGTGTCAGCGCACACCCAGGGGCCCACTTGCGGCTGGGGTGTTCCACGGTGTCCAAGTTGCACCTCAGTAAAGCTAACTTGCGAAAGATAAAAAGCCCTTGCACTTACAGTCAAAAGTATAAAGTTTATACGTGTTTTAAAAAGGTCTTAAACACTGTAAGAGTAAAGACACGAAAGTTGAAATAGAGAAGGAGAATTGCGACTTCCTTGATTAAATGGGACACGAGAAGGTGGAGAAGGAAGAATGGGACGCCCAGATGCCTAGAACTGCAACTTCACACCCAGATCTCCGGGTTTCTAGGAAGGGATGTTTTTGTCATTATTATTTTTTTTTACAATAGTTAATACATTGCATAATAATGTCGTCTTCATCATAGTTGCTCAGAGTACAAGATGCAGGCATGGTTTCTTGTCTAAACATCCTTAGTACAGATCTTTCTTTTCAGTGCACAAAGAGAGAGCAGCTGTAGATTTAGCCCAACAGTCCCCAACAGTAGTGGGTTATCAGCTCATCTGGCCTTATAGGAGCTGTTGCCTTGAGTCTTTCTTTTACAATTCAGTATATTAATATGGCTTGGCCTTGTCAGATACAAAAGTTACATATTTTTTGTGACATAGGCCCTGCTTTATCTTGGTCTTAACCATCACACAGAAAAGTGTAACCACAAGGTATAAAAAAATGAAGAAAATTAAAAAATTAAAAATTAAAAAATAAGAAGGGGTATTTATTAAGATCAGAGGACAGATTTCACAAGCTTGAAATATCTGTTGACTGTCACATGGTTGGTGGGTTTTAGTTTGAAATTTTGATGTAAGTCTGTCAGCCTGCTATTGTAGGTATTGAAATATTTCATAATAAAATATTTCTTTAAGAGAATTCAGGTGTGCAGCGTATTGATATGGGGAGTACAATTATAATAGAACAATTCTTTCTTTCTTTCTTTCTTTCTTCCTTTCTTTCTTTCTTTCTTTCTTTCTTTCTTTCTTTCTTTCTTTCTTTCTTTTGCAGGACCAGGGTTTAAAATCACGACCTTGTACTTGTCAGGCAGGCACTTGTACCATAGAGCTATCTCCCTGGCCCCTAGAAAAATTCTTATATGATTTTCATACTTTTTTTGGTGATTTGACTAGCAAAAAAGTTAAAAAGCTGCATAGTATAATCCTTCTTTAGAAAATCCTCACCAGAAAATATATCTGAGAAAATATTACCGTATAGATAAAATCTGAAGGAAAGAAACCAGAACAAAACAGTAATACAATAACAGGTGAGAAAGGGCTGGGCAAACAGCTCAGCACATTAAAGTGTCTGCGGGCAGGTACAGGGGCCTGGGGTTCGATCCCCAGGCCTGCCATGCCGGCCTTGCTCCCAGGGCACTCTGAGAGGGCAACTGAGACTGGGCATAGTGGCGCTCACTTACAACCTCAGCTCTTGGGAGGTTGTAAACAGGCAGATCATTATGAGTCCAATCTAATAGACCCTTCCCTAAGATACAAAATAATAATAATAGTAACAATTAATAATAATAAGATAGTAACAGGTGAGAAGATAGAAGTGATAGGCAAAGAAAATATTTTGAGAAGTTTACCTGTGAAAAAATAGTGAAAAAGGCCATGAAAGATGGTTGGCAAACCCCACAGTGGCATGGACATGGCTCTGAGGGCCACAGGAGAAAGCTTGTTTTGTTGGTTTTTTTTTCTTTTTTCCAGCGTTAGAGAGTATTTGCTCTCAGATCATCATGGGGATTAACCAGTAGAGAATTATTGAAGATGGTGGAGAGCACAGACAAGGGGAAGGGAGGGGCGGACGAGAGAGCGGGAGGACAAGGGAGTGACACAGTAAGGCAGAAGGCACCTCGTCCTGCCTGCTTTCATCCTTGGCTGCCACAAGTTTGGGGCGTTTCCCCAACTGTGTTGACTAGCTGACTTTCTACTCCCATCACTCTACATGCCTAGGGCTATTTTATTACTTTAAATATTATTTTATATATTTCAATTTATCAATTCAAATATTTCTTCTTTTTTTTTTTTTTTCCTGGAACCAGGGTTCAAACTCACAACTTTGCACTTGCCAGGCAGGCACTTGTGCCACAGAGCTACCTCCCCAGGCCCCAATATTCCATTTTGATACTTATAAAATTATATGTTTAAAGCAATTTAGAAGACTTCTCTTTTTGACAGCATAGATTTTATACCAAAAACCAAATCTTGGAAAAATAGAATATAGTCTATAAGCAGGAAATCAAGTAATAATTTACTCCATCCCTATAATAACATAAAATATTGAACTTCAAAGATGTGTGTGAATATCACATATATATAATATAGATACTATCAAATGACCATAACTTCTCCAAATATTTTATCATAGATGATATTATACATTTGGAATTTAAGATATGCACTTTAACTGTTACAATATTCTAGAACTAAAGACAGACCATGAGCTTAACAGATGAACAAAATATGCTATACTGAAATTATTCCCCTTAACCCACTGTTGCCTTTATGTAAAAAACAACTGCATTGTAAAAATACCTAGCTTATTATATGTCATACTATTTATCAATCTACAATGCTGGTTATTTTGATCTTATATCTTAAAACCCTTCTCAGCACACCAAGTTAAAAGGAAATAGCTGAATACTGACTATTTTCAGCAAGGCCATCGTCCCAAACCCGGTACACACATATTGTTCCAAATAGTGTGATACATTAAAAGAAATTGTCGTTGAGCAGCACATCTCAGACAGTGAGGTTTGCTGAAGATAAACGCAAGAGAAAAAATTAAGTTGACATAAATGCAAAATTATGTCTTAAAGTGTAAAACATGACACTTTAATAGTAAATAATTTCTAGTATTCATATTTAATATGCATGCTGCTGAGCATTTATAATAATTTCTATTGAAATTACTCAGTTCAATTGCCACTGAAATTGCTCTAGTTCTACAAAACCATTTTAGGAATGAAGAAAAAATAAATTGAATTTATTCAGTCATTAAGGTAGGTACAATCAAAGCTTCACATTTGCAATGCCAGCATTTATATATATATATATATATATATATATATATATATATATATATATTTTTTTTTTTTTTTTTTTTTTTTTTTTTTTTTTTTTTTTTTTTTTTTTTAATGTATTTTAGTGCTGGGTCTCACTAGATTGGATTCCTAGTGATCCCCCTGTGTTCAGCCTCCCCAACTCTGGGATTACAGACATGAGCCAGCACCAGCACGCGCAGTCTCAGTTCCGTTCTCAGCGCGCCCCGGGGCGGGGCCAGCTCAGCATGCCAGGGATCGAACCCTGTCCAAGCAGGTGCTTTAGTCCGCTGAGCTATTTGGCCAGTGCCTGGCATTTCTAATTGTCTCTCTAATTTACTCTTGAAGGTCCTTTCACTTTCACATTCCACATGACCTTCTCAGTGTTTTCCGGGGGGAAAAACCCAAAGGAAGATTGCAGTGAAAATGTCATCGGGGCATCCGTGGGAGATAATGCTAATAATCATGATTGCTAATACATGACCGATTAAGGGCTGGCACTATGTGTACCGTCAACGTCCTTTTCTATGCACAACAGTCCTACGAAGATTGCAGATGCGGAGACGCAGACAGTAAGGCAGTTGAGCATACAGCTCACTCTAGCCACACAACTGACAACCACGCCTTCTGAACAAGCAAGGAAAACAGGCTCATGCTACGCAACAGTCAAGTCTTCATGACTCGATGAGCAGGCATGGTTCCTTAACTGTTTAAGTCCATAATCTCTCCCTATTCATTTTTCTTTCCAACTTTCCAGGAATGCTGAGAACACAGCTACATTGTCCTTTGATCTCTGAGCTAAAGCAAGGCGGGCACCCTCCACAGGAGCTGTTCCTACAGAATATCTGGCATTTGTATTCCTCTGTCACATGGGTTTTAATTGACAAACAAATGCTAATCTTTGCTGTGTCATTAGGAAGCTAAACATCCCAAGACAGAGCTAGCCAGCCAGCTGCTGCCACAGCAATGATTGTCGTGCTAGGAGGGTTTGCCTCCACCTGTGTGACTGTATTTTTGCACGGTACCATCATCCTAGATGATGAAGTAGAAGAATGCACACATGCTTTGTTTCCGGGAGGCAGTGTACTGTCATACTACCAGCAAGACTGGCTCGATGATCCGCACTCTGCCACCTACCTGTAGAATGTTCTTTGGCTTACAGTGTGCAAAACCACAAGCCGCCAGACAAGCTTTGTGCTTGAGATACCGTGCAAGCAGTGTCTGAAATACTCAAAAATGATCATGAAGAAGTGATACTGGCTCTAGTTCTTGATATTTCTGTCTCTTAAAAATGGGATTACAATGCAGAATGACAACCAAACAGTGACTATTTAATTTGCTGGCAATTGATTTGCTGGCCAGACTGAAGGAAGTCTCAGTAACCAAGCCGGAGGTGACTGCTATTGTTTTCCTACAAAAGATGAGAAAGTGCAACCAAAAGATGACCTCAAGTCTCCTGCTCTTCCCTGGAGAAGTGTCTAGATTCTTTTAAAACTGGCCTCCGCTGAATTGGAAAGACCACTAGCTGCTCAGAGCCACTGACTTGAGTAGGTACCCCAGGGAGTAGGTACTGACATCACTTGTGTTTATGAATCTGTCCCGAACTGCATTCAGTAGGCAAGACCCAGACTGCATCAGGAAAGGGTGGGCAACAAGCTCAGATAAATGCCAGCGCTTATATTTGGGTGAGGTCCATAAAGAAAGGAACCTTGATCAAAGGTCCATCGTGTCAAGGACCATTAGAAGGACTTTCTAACTGGTCTTTTTCTCTCCTATTGAGCGGCTTAAGTCCTGTCCCTCTGAATCTATATTTGTGACGCTTTCAGATCTTAACATTTAAAGGAAGAAAAGGTCATTGAGGTTTTCTCAACACAGCAAAGTTGTACTGATGATATTTATTTTAAACATCATGTATTTTTCCTCTAGCGGAAAAGCCCATTATTATTACAGCTGAAAGCAATAACTCTCAAACTAGGAAACATTTCCAAATCAAAAACTCACGATGATCTTGCTGTCGGGGTGCCTAGCAATGCTATGTTCTTTATTTTCAAGTATGAGTATCTCTTACTCAAGAATGATAGGCAGATACACAGATAGATGATAGATAGATAGATGATAGAGAGATAGATAGATGACAGATAGATGACAGATAGATGATTGATAGATAGATAGGTAGATGACAGATAATAGATGACAAATAGATGATAGATAGATAAATAGATAGATGACAGATAGATGATAGATAGATGATAGATAGTTTTCTACTGCCCTTACTATAAGTACTAAAAGTATGCATACCTTATAGAAGTTTACAACAGTTTATTTTAGTAGTTTGAGGATTTTCCACTTCAGTTTATCTTATCTTTAATATCCAACAAACCCAAAGAGGAAGACTTTATGGAATTTGTTACCTTTTTTTTTTTTTTTTTTTACCTAATTTATTTTGAAAAGTGTAGACCTACAAGAACCTCCCCAGAGTAGTAAGATGGATATTATGTGCCAGGTTTCATAGCTAACATTTTGCCACATTCCATCTTTTTCTGTCATTTACTTACACCCTGGTCTCTGTACTCAGGAACTTACTTCAATCCACAACTCCAGGCAACACGGCCACATTTGTGCCCATGCAGGAGGGATGCCTACGCTCACATGTGTGGTAGATGTAGAGGCCACCGTATGCCTTGGACAGCTGGTTCTAGGTGCCCCAGTCTCAGGATATTCAAGTTCTTTCCATAAAGTGATAGAATATTTGCACAGAACCTACCCACATTTTCCTGGGCACTATAACTTCTTTCTGTAAATGGGTACTATTAAGAATTGTGCTACTTATAATGCATTAATGCAACACAAATGTTATGAAAATCATATAATACATTATGTACTGCATTAAGAAATAATGGCAAAAAAATCTATGTGTTACCAGGCCAGTTTTAATATTTGTGGTTGGTTGTTTCTGTGGCCAAAGAAGCTGTGAGTATGGAGGACTGAGATAGGGCTCTCTGTGTGTATAAGCACATGTATTCCCTAATTCTGAATTACTTACGCTATTTATAGAACTTTTGACTTTGGATCCCCAAAATACTTTAAACTGTATCTTCAAGTGAAGGATATATCCCACATCACAGTAATACCATTATTATAGGAGAAATTCAACAATGATTCAGTATGTTTATTAATATTGAGTTGACAGTTACACTTTCCCTGTTGATTCAATAATGTTCTATAACACTGGGAATATTTAGGTTACTTTATGTTTTTCTCTTGAGAATCTGATCTCGGCCCCTGTCTAGAGCACTTCCCCAGGCTGCCATGGTTTTGAGCTCTATTATTAACACGTGCTCAGGGCAATTATTTTGCCTTCTGTTCTTCCACTTGGACTTGTATATCTTTACAAATTCAAATCCATAAAGAGGAAATTAAGAAACAAATAAGATTTAAATGAAGATGTAAGAATTAAATGATAATATCAGTATATAATACCAGAACTTATAGCATACAATAAAAGCAGTCTTACAAAGCAAGCTTATAGTGGTGAATCTCTATGTCAGAAAAATAGAATGAGTCTATATAAATAACCAAAAGATGCATCTCAAAAATCTTACTAAAAAAGTACACTCTAAAACCAGAGCTTGTACAGAGAGTGAAATTATAAGGATCAAAGCAGATATTAATGAAAGGGAGACTAAAAAACAATACAAAGAACAAATAAGAGGTAATTTTGAAAGAATAAATAAGATAGAGAAACCTTTAGACAATTTTACCAAAAAAGGAAAGACAAAAATGCAATTATAAATGAAAAATGCAAAATCAAGAACAGACTGCCAACATCTAGAAAATTATTAGCAATAGCAACTGCCTCACAAACATATGCCAAACTACTAGAGAAATTAGAACACATGGAATGATCGTTAGATATATATGAACTGTAAAAAGTGAAACAAGTGGGCCAGCCTGATAGCTCAGAGGACTACAACACGTGCTTAGGCAGAGCGCAGCAGCTGGGGTTCGATCCCCAGTGCGCCTGCTGGCCCCACTCCCAGGGCATGTGGATGGCATGTGCCTATAATCCCAGCACTTGGGAAGCTGAAAATAGGAGAATCACTTCAAGGCTGGTCTACATAATGAGACCCTAGGGACCCTGTAGACCCTCTCCTACATACATACAGAAAGAATGAATGAATGACTGAGCAGAAGAAGAAAAAAAAATACAACTGAAACAAGAAGACTGAAAAAGCTGAAAACCCCAAGAATGGACCACGAAATCGCAGCAGCAATAAAACCTATCAAATACAAAACCAGGACTTGATAGAATCACAGCCACCTCTACAAGACCTTCAGGGAAGAACTAACACCAGCACTCCTCAGATTTTTTTTTTTTTTTTTGAGACAGGGTCTCACTATGCAGTTGAGGCTGCCCTTGACCTCACTTTTGTAGCCCAGGCTGGTCTTGAACTCACACCGATCCTCCTGCCTCAGCCTCCCAAGTGCTGGGATTACCGGCGGGTGCCACCATGCCTGCCTTTTTTCTTTGCCTTTTTTTTTCTCAGACTTTTTAATGAACTCAAGAGGAAAGGAGCGGGCATTTCCAGGAACATTCTCATAAGCTAACATTATCTTACTCCTAAACCTGATAATCTAAGCAAGAAAGAACTATAGGACAATTTTTCTAATTAATGTAGATGCAAATGTCCTTAATGATATACAGTAACCTCAACAGATGCAGAAAAAGCCTTTGACAAAATCCAACATCCATTTATGATAAAACTCTGAGGAAAACAGGTGTGGAATGTCTTTATTTCAACCTGATAAAAGTTACGAGACTAAATGCTAGTATCATTAAATGGGGAAAAAACTGAAATCATTCCCTCAAAAATTAGGAATAAGATGAGAATGGCCACTATTATCACACATTTTCAATGTTTCAGTCCTTAAAACATTAGCCAGAGTGAGACAATAAAGGGGTACATATAGGACAGGAAAAAATGGAAATATCAGTATTTACTGATGTCATGATCCTGTCTTTAATCTCCAGCAAAAGACACCTAGAACTGAAAAGTACAAAGTACAACTGGCTAATAATTACTTCAAAAAGTGCTCCTCATCACCAGCCATCTGAGAAATGAAAATTACAACTATCCAGAGATATCATCTTACCACAGAAAGAATAGCTACCATCAAAAAACCTAATAGTAACAAACTCTGGTGAGGAATTCTACTGCATTGTGGGTGGGAATGCAAACTAGTACAACCACTATGGAAAGCAGTGTGGAGATTTTTCATAAAAGTAAAATTAAAAATTCCATTTGGCCCAGCTCTCCACCACCTAGGAACCTTCCCAGAAGAGTTAAGATGAACATATTTTAGGGATACGTGCATACCTGTGTGTATAGCAGCACAGTCTTCAAGGTCTCGAGCTTAGTAGCAGGGTGTGCATCTATCAACAGCTGAATGGAAAAGGCACGTGTGGTGTCCATACAGCACAGTGTCATCTCGCCGTAAAGAAATGGGTGGTGTTCACAGAATGACCAGAGCAACTTGACAGCGTAGGGTTAAGTGAGAAAAATCATACAGTTTCTTTTGTATTAGAAATGCCATGAATAGCATATATTTTATATGCACACAAAGAACAACAATAAATTGGAAATAGATTTTCAAATGCTTCCCCAAACTCCATAACCTGTTGCTTTAATACAGCACATTCAATACACATGCTAATGTGCTGCATTTATCCTAATCATTTATCTTAGTTTCTTGAAAAGAAAGTTTGTGTCATTACCTGTTTATTTATTTATTTTTTTTTTTTTGTAAGAATCTCTTTCGCTGTGTCTTGTACTGAGCAAGTGTTTTTGAAGACATCAATACAACGTGATAACTATTGCTATTCTCATCTCATTTGATTACGAGAACCATTTTTCATACCAGAAAAGATAAGCAAGCATCGCGGCTAGTGCTCTATGATACCACTGGGAATGTAAAGATAAAACTCACTGACAAACAACAGCTACTTTTCTGGCAGTTGGAAGGAGAAGCAGAGAGACATTTAACATTGTGGCTTAGGTGCTCACCGCTGAGTTCTGTTAAACGCGCATGCTTGGAAGTCCACCTCCATGACTGAGTTAACTGATGTTCTGCTCCTCATGCCTGCCGACTGTCCAGAAGAGTAGGTGCCAAGCAAGGCCTGCACATGTGGGCGTCGCACCTTCGAAGCATCAGAACACAGGGAGCAGGTGCTTCAGAGGCTGAACAGCAAGAGAAAAGAAGCACACCTCCCAACGCCTCTTGTCCAAGAGCTCTTTGCCGAGAGCTGGCCAAGGCACGGAGCCCTCCATGGCAGATTATTTAAAACAGAATGAAACCGTGTCAGGAGCCCTGGGCTGCTTCCCGTGTGCACCGCTGAAGGTAATAAAATCCCAACTCATTTGGAATCGCTTAAGTGAAGTCTTGCCAAACTCAAAACTATTCGCCAGCACATCCTAATTACTGTTCTTCTGAGACCTTCCCCAAACATTATCAGGAGGCAGGAATTGTTTAACACAAATGATGAGTACTAAGAAAACTTACAAGTGAGAGTAGATGGCATTTTCTACAATGTTAAAGAGAGGGGAGAGTGAATGTAGAGTGTAACCTGGAAGGTAAGATGGAAATAACTGCAGTTTTTCAACAGGATGTTTACATAATCTCATGTAGTGGCATGAAGAGGGCTCCAAGGGACAAAATCAACAAGAAGCCAGATATTTATTGAACATTTAATTTCAGTTCAGGATTACGAACTATATGCACATCAAAATAGCTTCTGAATGTAAAAATTTGCTATTGGGCCTGATATACACAAAGATCATGTACATGGTAAGACAGCCTGTGGTGTTAGTTAACTACGCCTGCATGAAGTGGAACAGGTTATGTGAAATTGCAGTGAAGAAACACTGGTGTGGGTCAGGCCCCAGTGGGGCAGGAGTGAGATGGGGCTAGTACAACCGAGGCAGCATGGAAGGCGTGGAAGGCCGAGAAAGAAGCCAGGGAGAACAAACACAGCCACAGCGCCACCTCGGCCTACTGGGAACCACGTGGAGCACAGGACTGTGCCTGCGCACCAGGCCAAAGCCAGCTGCTCAGACTCACTGCCCTTATACGGATGCTTGGGGCCAAGCATGCAAAGCAGAGCAAACTGTGATACACAACGAGGAAGCAGCCCGAAGTGCAGCAGTTTTATTGGCTACAACGCTGCCCTGTCTGTTCGGTCCCTACTCCGTGTGTATTCAGCTTTAGAGAAGATCCCAGGAAGCAGTTATATGCAGAAGAGCTGCGGCAGTGCTCAGAGCTGTACACCAAAACATAGCTTTACAGTTAAGTTGAATCCTCTGCAGATGCCTGGATGAAATGCGCATTTATGAAAAGTGCGTGTTCTTGCTAGGAAAAGCATTGGCAGCGGAATAAAATTCCACTGCATCGCAGGCCAAGGAGCGCTGGCACTGTTGGGTGCACCTCTAGGACATGGTGCTGGCACATGCGCACATACTGAAGCCTTAAAGCTCTCTGCAGAGTTTGTCTAATGAGGTGAATGTTTGTAGTGAAACACACTAACCCTTCTGATTGGAGAAGGCGCCTTAAGCCACTGCTACACATCCTCTGGCTCCGTGCCCATGCGCCACACTTTCCTAAGAACCAGACTCCAGGATCCGACTCTGACGCCCAAAGTAAGGCAATGAACAGTGATGCCACATAAATGCTATGCCTCGGCATGCTACAGTCTGCAGGTCACACCCAGTGTACCATCTAGTTTGCACAATAGTTTTCCCTGTATACGGTCATACCCCTTTGTGTATGCATTGTGGACAACAGCTTGTGAGGTCCATGGCAGAGCTGAACAGGGCTGACAGAGGTCAAAACAGCCCACAGAGCCTAGTGCTGCTGCCGGGTCCTTCCTGGAAAAGCTCGGCCACTTTCATCTCCTCTTCGTAGGATGAGAGACTTAATTTCTCTTCCTGCAAAACCTATGTGTTAATTTCCTATTGCCTTTGTAATAAATTAGCACAAACTGAGGGGGATAACTAAATGAAGCATTATAGGAAACAGGGAAAGGGATGTTTTGCACATGGGAAGGGGCCCCGAGGATGGAAGGAGGGGGGCCAGGGGGCAGGGAGGGGAGAGGGGGGAGGGGAGGGGAGGCGAGGGACAGGAGAAGGAGAAGGAGGAGGAGGAGGAGGAGGAGGAGGAGGAGGAGAAGGAGAAGGAGGAGAAGGAGAAGGAGAAGGGGAAGGGGAAGGGGAAGGAGAAGGAGAAGGAGAAGGAGGAGAATTACTTGTTGTTATGCGCATGGGCCCTTACCTCATGATGAAGGCAATCATCATGAACTGCAAATGTGTAGTAATAAAAACAGGGAGAAGGAGCGCACACACGGTATGCTAGTGTGCTGGAGGCTGGAACCTCTAGGCTGAATGGTAGCAGATCTGCCTCCTTCTGGAAGCTCGAGGACAGAGGGTCTGTCCTTGCATGAAAGGACAAGCAAGTCCTGCAAGGGAGATGGTCACTGGCTAGGGGACAGAGGGAGTCAAATAGAAGGGGGAAAGCCTCCAGTGCCAGGCCAGAGCATTTGGACGGCCTCACAGGCTGAGAGAGTGCTGGGGTCTGAGCAGACGCTCGAGCAGTGCTGTGCTGAGGAAACTGAGTCTGGCTGAACTTCGGAGCTAAGAAGAAGGCAGGATGACGCGCACGGCATTCTTCACCGCATCCATCTGATTGCCCAGTAGAGCCACGCACTGTAGTATTTGCGGCTTTGGAGATCCTTTCTACTCTTTTCCTTTTCCCTTCTTTTCCTTTCAAATTTTCATTTCTACCAACGCACACATATTCCCATTTTGGCTCTGTGTCAAGTAAAATAAAACACAAATCTATGCCTTGCAAAGCTTGCCTCCTACTGTGGAAGACAGAAACATTAAACAAAATATCAGAGCTGACCTTTGCTAATATCTAAATGGAGAAAAGAATCAAACAAGGGTGTTTGTGTGTGTGCACGCAGACTTCAGCCCGGCGCAAGAAAACGCAGCCGACAGTGTCTTCCAAGGAGCTAAGATCTGAACAGATGTGGAAACGAGCAATCTGGAAAGAGGACTCCGGGGAGCGGGAGCAACAAGTGTCACGGCTCCGAGGAGAAGAGAGCTTTCGTGAGTGCCAAGAAGAATGTGGTGGTGAAGTAAGAGGAGCCTAGGGAGAAGAGCAGGGAGAGCGAGCGCAGCCGATGGGCTGCATGGGGCTCAACGGTGCATCAAGTATCACCTGCTCCTGCAAGGGTACTGGCTGCACCCTGATGCCCTAGCAGTGCCCGAATCCCTTTGCAATGGATTACTCTTTTGCTAGGCTACAAACAGGATAGACAGGATAAAGGAGAAACAGTAGGAGGACGATACACAGACATGTGAGGCTTCGTAGCACGCCGGGGGATGCACACATATTTCGGGACCACGTGACCAGTGTGATAAAATTATAGGTGATGGCTGGAGGAGGAGACTTTAGAAAGTGGTCAGTGGACACCTTGAGGGTCTTGGGGGATCCAGCTAGGCCCCTTTGACCCCATCTCTTCTGCTGTGTGAAGACTTCCTAGCCTATGAGGACAGCACACAGGCGCCACGTGAAGGAAAGGCCCGCCCCAGTCTGCGACTAGGCTGCTTTCTTGATCTCGGACTTCCCAAATTCCCACACTAGGGGAAAATTAATTTCTGTTCTGTACAAATTATCCAGTCTCTAAGATGTCCTTAGACCAGCACAAAGGAACTAAGAAGGTTGAGGCACTAATACAGATGCAAACCAGGGGCTTACAATCAGGGTAGCAGCGACAGAGAAACTAGAAGCGACCTGATTCTGTATGGAGGGCAGAGGGATACAATAGGGCTTGTGCTCTTCCACGCTGGCTTCGAGATCACGGTGCCATGTCAACCTCTCTGCTAGACTTCGAGCAGGGTCCCCATCTTATTGGTCCCTGGCTTTTTCTAGCGATGAACCCTGGGTCTCAGAGGCGCATGCTCTGTTCGGGACACACTATTCTTGGTCACTCAACATAAAGGAAATAAACAATGTGCAGAGAGCCACCAAACTCTTGCACAGATGACTGCAGAGCACTTGGCATTTGGGTCAATGGCTAACTATGTGACAAAACATTTTCTGGGACAACTCCCAGGCTCTGCCCTCTGCCAAAAGCCCTACAGGCCACAGTTTACTGCTGTAACTTCCAATACTCTAATGTTTAGTATTAAGTGCTGCACAATTCTTTATTCCATAAAAGTTACTTAACATGCTCTTTGGTTTGAAAACAAGTAAACAAAACCCCTAAGAGAGAGACATAACTCGGAGAACTCATGTAACAGGAGCCAAGAAAACAAGCCCATTGGCTCATTGGCTGGGGTTTCTTTAAGTGAAGAGGGAAAAAAGCCCTCCTTGCTTCTACGGACAGTGTCTTGGAGGTTTACAAATGGATAGCAGAGCTGATAATTGTTCATTCCCTCAAGAAGACATTAACCAGGGAAGAGCATTTCCAGCACTGAGATGTCAGACAGCGAGGCCCTTGGCGGTAGCACCTAAGCATGGCACTGAAGTTCCGTGTTTTCACAAAAGAGGTTATAATTTCTTGCCACAGTAACCCAGAGTTTATTTAGATTTCTAATTTTTCCAGTAAATGAATGGTGGGGAAGATGAGCTGGGGAAAGCAGGCAGGGTTCCTTGGGGCACCTGCTAAGACTCAGCACATCTGGATCTCATTTGGAAACAAACGACCTTGATTTGATGCTGTGGGCCTCTGTTCCATCAGCCGAGACATGGGCCTGGGGTGAACGTCCCAGTTTCATGTCTACCCTAGAGGGCTCCGGGGATGGTCGCCACAGTGGTCAGCAGCCCTGAAGCTCAACTTGCTAAGTCAGTTTCCTGGGCTTTTGCATAAAACTCAGGGCATCCAGAGAGGTGCACAATAGCAGCAAAGCCCCAGAAGGGAGACAAGGTCCAAAACCAAGAGGAAGGGGTGGGTAGGGGACAAGCACCTGAGGTCTTATGGAGACTGTGTTTTCAATATTGGCATAGAATACCAGTAAGTCTTCGTCAGCAAGGTTTTATGAAGCATTTAAGACAATGCAGTGAAAAGGTCCAACAGAAGATGATTCCATAGAGATAGGGCAGAAAGTAAAGGTAACTGGGAGAGGAGCGGAAGGTGCTCAAGGCTATTGGATGTTGGAGGTTTGGAGGCACACAGGGGCGCAAATTCGCACCGCATCGTGGCTATGCAGATGCCTGCGCAGTGGCCAGCACAGCAGCTGTTCCTTGTGGACTAGAGTGCCCCAGGGTGCTTCAAGGGCCTGGGGAGCAAGGGTAGCTGCCTGACCCAGCAACCGGATCAGAGGCAGAGATAGTCTGCACGCTGGTCTTTCCTTCTCAACCTCTGCAAGGCTTCCAAAGCAGGAGTTTAATGTGCATTTCATAGATGCTTCAGTGTAGCGCATCTGAGGTGAGCCCAACGCTCAGGGCACCTCCGAAACTCTGCATCAACAGGAAAGTGGTCGGTCTGAAGAGCAGTGCAGTAGCACGTTGGTATGAAAATCCAGGGTGAAAAGAAATAAATATCCACAGGGGCCCTGCTACTAGGTCCAGAAAAGAGCCTGAGCTGAAGCACGATGGGCGAATACAACACGAGTATGACAAGCGGTACTGCTCTCCTTCCTACTTTTCGCTTTACACAACCCAAGGATCTGGGCCAGAAGAGCAACACTTGGAAACTGGGTTCTGTTTCCCTAACACTATCCTAGGAATGTTGGGAAAGGACATCCAGTGTTCAGGTTTCAAGGCGCTACAAAGTCAAGGGTTGGCTCTTTCTTCTCACGACTATTTAATCTTTGCGACAACACTTCGTGGGGCTCTGTGTCATGCTGCACCCTCCACGGCGCTACTTTGCTGATTCCAGAGTGCTTGTAGATCATCATTCCTTACAAAGCTCCCACCCGCGCCGGCAAGGGCAAAGATCTGTCATCTGTCCAAGTCACAGGTGTGCAGCAACGGACACAAGTCCACGTCCCTCCACCACAGGCCCTGGTGTCAGGAGCATGCAATGTGTGGGTCTGGAGTTGTCTAGCAGCCACACAGCTTCCTGCCTGAGCCTCCCATCTGTAAGGAGGCTTGCACTCTGAGGAATCAGGTATCCGGTGATCTAGAAAACTTGCTCTCGTCACTGCTTTGTTAAGCGTAGCAGAATGCTAAGGAGCAAAGTCTGGCTCGATGCACCTTAGACTGGAATCCACCTGGGAAGGGTATAACAGGTAAAGGATGTATGTAAAGTTTGCTTCTAGTGGGCTTTCTGTATCTGACAGTTTCTGGAGGAGACAAGTAGCCAAATTTAACCTTTAGTAATGAACTTTTCCAATTTTTTAAACTTTATTTTAAAGAGTAAAGGCCAATAGCAGCAACAGACAAAAGCAGAGTAATAAGCAACAGCACAGATGGTACTTTCACAGCAAGAACGGAAGTTTAACAATGGTTCTTCTGCGAGATGTTTTTATCCTCAAATCTTCTTCTCAGATTAACAGATATAGGTATGCATATGCAAAGTTAGTCAAATAACCAATTATTAATGCCTATCTTCAATGTACTTTAATTTTTTCTTGTCCTGTTTTACTTGATATATTTTAAAAATTTATTTAAAAAGAGATATTAATTGGTAAGAGGATAGAGGTGGTGCACATTTCAGTGCACGACATGAGTGGTGTTCAGCACTGGTGCTCGTACTGCACTTTGCAGGCTTCGACGTGCTTGCTCAGAACACAGGTAATAGCAGAGTTAGGCAGCCAATGTGGAAATCTTAAACATCAACTGCTGCTTGGAAAACGTGCTGGAAATGAGCACTCCCGTGCCCTCCACTGTCTGTGCTACACCTGTATGACTTCCCCTTGAGTTTTCTTCTTCTGTCTCTTTTCCCTTTTTCTCATCTTTATTGTTCACTCCCTATCTTCAGTGTCCTTCCACTTCACTATGTCCCTTATTCCCTTCAGCTGTATACTATTTTGTACCTTCCAGTTCTTACACTAGGGAGGTAATATGGTATTTACACATGTGGGTCTAAGTTATTTTACTTATGAGTATAGCCTGTAGTTCAGCAGTTCTCAACCTGTGGGTCGCGACCCCGGTGGGGGTCGAATGACCAAAACACAGGGGTCGCCTAAAGCCATTCCGAATCATAACTGTAGCAAAATTACAGTTTTGAAGTAGCCACCAAAATTATTTTTTGGTTTGGGGTCACTGCAACATGAGGAACTGTATTGTGGGGTCACAGCATTAGAAAGGTTGAGAATCACTGCTCTAGTTGTATCTACGTACCTATGAAGCCCTCAAGTTTGTCTTTCTTTATAGCTGAGTAATGCTCCATTGTACAAAAGTACCACATCTTTATCCATTCCTCAGATGATGGGCATTTGGGTTGTTTCCAAGATTTGGGTATGACAACTTTGATCTCTTAATGATCTCTCGTCCATAGGCTAGGCGCAGCGGCATTGCATGTAATCTCCAGAAGGTCGGCACACAAGGGCAAGCTCCGTGCTCAAAACTTAGCAAGTTGGAGATGCCTTTACTCAAAAATAAAAATAAATAAAATATCTGTTATATGTACTCCAGTAAAGAGACTGTTGTAAAAGCTGCTTTTACTTTTAGAAATAAGCTTTTAAAACTTTGTAGTCTCTCATCTGACATACCCAAAGAAAACACAAACCATCCCTAGAAGTGAGTTTATTTTACAAAAGAAATTCTTCGCAAGAAGCCAAGGAGTTTGGTGACTAAATGGGTAAACAGGAGCCCAGTGAAAGCGAGCGATGGGTACAGGGCCCTCATGCAGGTGCCTCTAGCACATCGGGATGTATGTGAAGAAACGGCTTCACTTAATCAGCTAGCACGGATCAAGAACTTTTAGTATATGAAATATATTTCAAAAATGAGTCATTTCGCATCTTTTCTTGGTGAAAATGCTTCTGCTTCATAACATTATTTGAAAATATTCATAAGGCATCTCACAGCCACACATTTTATTACTTGATTCCCATGAAATTGAGATGAGGCCTACAAGGGCCCGACAGCAAATACCCCTCCTCTGGCATCTCTGCCTCCATCTTCTGTCTTCCATAGGAGCTCAGCACCATTTCCAGTGAAGCAGTACACATCAGAAAGAAAGTGCACCTCGCTTGGAATATGCAGTCCACAGTGATCCTGAAAAGAAGCATCTGAGCCAAAGGAGGGAAGGAATGTTGCTGAGGACGGAGCCGCCAGTGCAAGGGGCTGGCAAAGGTGGGCTGGAGGAGACAGGCGGGGTGAGAAGGCAGGGGAAGGAGAGCTCGAGAGGTCTGCAGACTGCTCCTGCCCAGGAAGGAGAACTGTGTGCAGACAAGGGTCCTGGGCGAGAGGCGTGTGAGGGCCAGTGAGTGTCCTAGTACAGAGAAAAAAATCTGGGCCCCTGAGCATATTTAAATGCATTTAAATTACCGCATTTAACCTCTTGTATTAAGGCCACCAATATAGCCCTAGGGGCTTGGATGCCAAACATAATTATGTCTGGAAGACGCAGCTAGGTAACTACCTGCTTATGCAAATTCAGTGCAGCATCTCTCAAATTATAAAGAATTGCAAAAATGCAAACTCAGAGGACAGCCCCGACCTGGAAGCCCCAAGATTCTCTCAGTCCATGGAAACCACACAAGGACTGCCGATTTATTATGGTTTGTGCACAGGTTTCCCCCAATGCCTCCTGCAGTCAGGGGGCAGCTTCTGGAATTTGTAATTGGCTGTTGTGGAAATAGATGCTGTAGCTGCCCTGGGGCAGGTGATGTGCATTTCAGGGTAAGGAAGGAAGAGAAGTTAGCAGCTTGGGCTGCTGCTAGCTCTCCTGTGCTCCTGCTCTTAGCTGCGGCTATGAAAGGTGGCTCTACACCTTGGAGCCAGCTGACTATGGACTGAAACCTCCAGTAACTGTGAGCTAAATAAATCTTTCCTTCCCTCATTTTGAGTGTCAGATATCTGTCCTAGCAACGAGAGAAGAGTAACTAAGACACTATTACTTAACAGTCCCCTATCTACCCTAGACCAAATCCGAACGATCTGTCTCTGCACAGGAACCTCTATCATGTCCAAGATAATTACCAGGATTCAAGTGTGAGGCAGCAAGAATGCCTGGGGGCTGAGAAGCTGGGTAAGACAAGAGGCCAGCCACCCTTCTAGGCCTGCTAACTAGCACCACATTTCAGACAAGTGATTTCACTCACAAGGCATTTTAAGTAGTTTAATATGTTGCTTTGTCAAATGACATAGAGCATTCTGGGTTTTTAAAAAATAAATATAAACACACAGCCTCGCCTTTAGTAGGCTAGAACTCCAGTGAAGTGAAGAAACAGAAGAAAAGCAGTATGTCCTGACTCGGACCCTACCAAGAGGAGAGGGGAACGCTTCATGGGCTGTGAATCTGATTCTTGGAACTGATATCAGCACAAAGAGCTGGGCCCCCTCAGCATACTTCTCTAGAACCTTCTCGAGGAATCCTGTGCTGAATGTTAAGTGTCTGCGCTAAGCTTACCACAGTCTTCAGCATGAAAGCCTTAGTGCACTTTTAGCTTAAAGAATTCTCCCTGTCCTTCAAAGCCAAAATAAACAGGCTATCAGTTATGAATACTATAGAAAAAAATATCATTACTATTGAACTACAGAGCACGGTGTCTACAAGGTAGAGGGGTCTTCGTTGTAATCTTATATTTTGCTAGAGTAGGCTGCTGAGCAGCCAGACGATTTCTGAAGGCCAGTGTGTGCACGGGCAGCACAGGATGGTTCATAGCTGCTGTGTCAGGAGGCTCCTCCTCATGGCTCTGAGGCTGCTGCCTCTCCCCACTTCCTCCTGAACCCTGGTCCTTCAAGATCTCTCATCACCTGTGCCCATCACCTGAAATCATCAGCAACAGAAGAGGCAAAGGAAATGCAGCCCACTTAAGGGGCGAGAACACGGACCCTTGTGGGGCTTGGTGAGATGTGAGTCCACCTTTCAGGACTGAAGCTGAGGACCAGGACTCTACTCACTTGACATGTTTTTACTAAGCATCGCACAGCACTGGCCACTGTACCTGAATGTGGCCTTGTTCTGAGGCTGGGTACAACATAGGATAGGATGACCATGTCTTTTTTTTCCGGAAACTCCAATTACATTTATCGCTCACTTTATGCACTTTCCAAGGTAAGAAGAGGCCATTTTTCATGTAGGAGATCCGTTTAAACATTGTAATGACTAAGTGTTATTAATTATCACTGCTACTTGATGCTAAGGATTGAATCCAGGACACTGAAGGCACTGGGCATACACTGCACTACCAAACTCCATACAGCGCTGGTCCCTGCAGTTATAGTTTTATAATTCCACCAACACTCCACTTTTGAATTAAATTGACCATATTTTCTAAAACTGGGACCCACTCATTATTTCTTAACTCCTGGCCTCACACTTGATGAACTTTCTGGCTTCAAACAATCCCTAAGATACAACCTGTGTCGAAGAGAATGAAGATCTGTTGTAAAAAATTATAAGTCAATTACAAAGACTGTATATATGAATGAGAACAACACGTACACTGCTGTGACGGGTGAAGGCACGTATTACTGGCACATAAACTCTTCACTGAGGTCAACATTTCACGACTTATTTTGAATTCCAAGTGGGTTCATGCATAAACAGCGAAGCGATCGCCAACAATATGCCGGCGCCACTAGTAGAGGGGCTGCATGCACATCTGAATGACACTGACTTTAGGCAGGCACCATCAGACATTTAAAAGGGAAAATGGGTTACTTCTAATGAACTTTGATTTTCTTTATTTTATAAAGTAAAAGCAAATCTTTGGAAGTAAACTCTATTACAGGTGAGACTCTTTATGATGACTGCCCAGACCAAAAATTTAACATCCTAAGAAAAATGTAACAATATATATATATATATATATATATATATAT